>JAKUCV010004361.1:5624-158558 GCA_028386065.3 Turnera subulata
GGCTTGGATCCATAGTTTGCATGTGTCGCATACAGTGTTAGTGAGTTTAAGTCTTCCGCTGTGCACTGTTGTTATATTTATTGGGCCAATGGGCCGGTATTGTTATTTACGATGTTTACTATTTTGGGCCGTTGGGCCGAGATATTCTTTTATACACTGTATGCTGGGCCTTGATTGGCCGGGTCGTCACAGTTTCGGCCTGTATTTACTGTGTACGGTAAATTCGGGTCGGGGCGTTTCAGGGAAACCAGCATTGGAAAAGTTTATACTGGGTGGGTGTTTAAAATTCAGTTAATCATATTCTTGTGAAATTATATAGTTAGGAAAATTAATTGATCGGATCTGGAGTTAGATTTAGTTAAAATTTTGTTAGAGAGTGTTTGATTTAGGGGGCTATAACTAGTTGGTGATTAGATATTATAACCTATTAAATCACATGATTCGTTCAAAATAGGTAATTAACAATTGCAATCTTTTCTAATTCGATTTTTCTTTTTGTCGAGAATGAATAGCTTTCTTGCGAATTGAATTGAGCGTCCGTCCATCTGTAATCAGACATCAACAAACGCAGAATTAACTTGCATACCAAAAAAACCTCATAGAAAATCCGCCCATTTTGCTTTTGATAAATTCGATGCCTTGCCTAACTTTCATCAGACAAATAAAGTAATGCAATAACGTCAGAATTGATAGCTACGAGCTACTACTAGAGCTAGCGTTGGGAATTGCAACCACCGAATTGCCCCAATCAGGACAAACATGTTAAACTGGATTGGACCTTGGGGAAAATTAGAATCGTGCAATAAAACCAAAAAAAAAACAGGAATTGTAAGACATGGCGAAACTCCGATACTTCAAATTTTTGTTAGCCCGTTGATGCAAGGACAGAAAGAAAAATATTTAGTGTTAATTTTTTTATTTTTTTAACAGTATAGTGTTACTTTTTTTGGGGGTTGAAGTAGTGAAAATATAACTCTGATCAAGTCAAAGTAGAGTTATATTATGTTACTATAATGGAAGAACTTGATGGGGGAATCTCAATCCCACGAATAAATGAAACGAAATCTGAACGTAATAAAAGACCGTGGAGAGCAGGAAAAGTCTAAAGAAGGAAATCCAACCCCCTGAGAAATGTTCGCCGATTTGCTTGTACAGTACTCCTCCTCCATTTAGGAACCTACTACGGTTCTACCCGAACGAAACCAATTAAAACCCGTTCAATTTTGCCGCCTCACATCTGCATACCGTTACCGCTACTACTCATTTAGTCAACCGACGACATTTATTTTTATTAACTTCTTCCACTACCTACTTATCCCCCACGACAGTCCCTCCCCTCCCTGGACACAAATCAGGAAACACCACTCCCTTACTTTCTATTATTGCAAATTTCCATTAAAACAAAAAAAATAAATTAAACAGGAGGGTCTAGAACTTTTCTTTAAAATTTCCATAAACGACCTTCCACCTCCTCCAACCCTCCCTCTCTCTCTCTCTCTCTCTCTAGTCATCTTACACAGTCCATTACTTTATGCGGTTTATTATAATAATAATCGTCAAAAACCGCAGCTGACGCCAGTATTACCACATCTGCCACCTGGTTTCCAACCAGGCCTCAAAAAAAACCAGCGTCCCAAAAACCCTCCAGCCAAAAATAGTGAGCATTTTTTTTTCTTCTTTTTTCTCTCAGTACTACTTTCTTCAATTTATTTATATTTCTTTTTCTTTTTTCTATTTTCACCGTTTAAGCGTCTTCTCTGGGTCAACTTGTTGTCCTTATAATTCCTATAAGTATGGGTGCTGGTTTCTCAGTCCTTCTCGGTGTTGGGGTTTCCGTTATTGCATGGATTTGATTACCCTCTCTACTACTGCTGCCAATCTCACGCCGCCGCGACCAATTGTCTCCGCTTCCTCCTCGCTCCTCAAGTCGCGTTTCCCGGATTCTTCTTCTTTGGTCGTCACCACGAATTCCTCGGCGCTCAGTTTCTCGGCTCGTGCTGCTGGTTCGGGTTCGGGTATCAAGGTCGGTTCGCCGAGATCACGAGTTGTCATGGCCTCCACCCCCTCCAAGCCTAAAATCGTCACCGGCGATTACGGCTACGTCCTCGAAGACGTCCCTCATTTGACCGATTACCTCCCCGATCTTCCCGTGCGTATTTATTACGCGCCTACTCTGTACTCTTTTTTTTTTTTTCATTTTCACAAAACAGTCATTTCTTCTTTTATTATTAATTATTTCTAATTCTCTTTTTTGTAGACTTATCCAAATCCGTTACAAGATAATCCCGCTTACTCGATCGTTAAGTAAGTTAGTTACACTGATCCTGTAATCAAAATTAGTACTACTACAATTTTATAACCGCCGCAGCTTCATTCACCGGCCGTGTTATTTTCTGGTTTACAGGCAGTATTTCGTACATGTGGATGATACTGTTCCCCAAAAGGTTAGCAATCGCTTTTCTGTGTTTGTTGGTTGTTACACGAATCCAAGCCCATCTTGGATGCGATTGTTTTATTGGTTGAAAAGGAAAAGCCTCGCTACTTGATTGTTGGTGGGTAATATTTAGTGCGACTTTTTGAAAGAAATCAGAAATTCTTAAGTTAGGTTTTTGTCTCCGGCAGATTGTTGTACACAAGGATAGCCCCAGAGGGGTCCATTTCCGGCGTGCCGGTCCCCGCCAGAAGGTACGAGTTTGAATGCATTTTGGCTGTGTGAAATTGGTGAGTAATGTGATTGATTGTGACGGAATGGTTTGGATGGATTCTTTCTTGTCAGGTCTATTTTCAGTCGGATGAAGTTCATGCTTGTATTGTCACATGTGGGGGTCTCTGCCCTGGCCTCAACACAGTTATTAGAGAGATCGTTTATAGCTTGGATTACATGTATGGCGTGAAGAGGGTTCTGGGGATTGATGTAAGTGATTACTCTAGGCTTTGATTCAGTTTTTGGGCTATTTCTTTCCTTCCCTCAAAAGTCTTTGACTGCAAGTTCTGATGGGTGTGCTTCCTTATTGGGGAGGTACTAAAAGGATGGGTAGTCCTTGTCATGCACATGCTAAAATTTGATGCATTTTCATGGTTCAATGTGCACTTCAGAATATAAATTCAAGCAATTGAGACTTTTAAATGTAGGTGTTGTTGTTCTGTAATCTAATTAAAACCTACCAGGCTGTCAGAGCATTAACAATGGCATATCTGACAAGGGTAATGAATTCTGTAGGGTGGGTACAGGGGTTTTTATGCTCGAAATACAATTAACCTTACCCCTAAAGTTGTGAACGATATTCACAAACGTGGCGGAACCATTCTTGGAACATCAAGAGGTGGGCATGATACCATGAAGATTGTTGACAGCATTCAGGATCGTGGAATTAATCAGGTTTTTCAAAGATTTTATTTGTTTCAGGAATGTAATCATAATTTGGAAGTCATTCACTGGTGACAATTAATTCATTTCTCATTTTCGGTTTCTTGAAATGCAGGTTTACATAATTGGAGGAGATGGAACTCAGAAAGGAGCATCCGTGATCTTTGAGGTAATTTCATTATGTTGATTCTTCTCTGGCTCTTCCAGTTTCTGGTGATTATAATTCTGAAATGCATGCAAGAAAAGCATCGGAAATGGTTTATAAGATATCTAGTCTAGGAAAAGATGTGTAATATAGTGATCAAGTCAAAAGAGGATTATTTGGTAGGTGATAGCTAGTCATAGAAAAGGGAAAAATTCAATAGATGTATTGTTTGTTTCTTTTCTTAAAAGTTTTTAATGCTTCAATCTTTCAGGAAATAAGAAGGCGAGGTCTTAAAGTTGCTGTTGTTGGAATCCCCAAAACCATTGATAATGACATCCCGGTATTTCCCTTGATTTTTCCCAAACTGCTAGTATTTTTGGTGCAGCTAGGATATCAAAAAGCAGCTGAATACTATCTTATTGCAAGTAATCGTGCAATTTCTAAAATTGCTTTTATATGACAGGTCATTGACAGGTCCTTTGGTTTTGATACTGCTGTTGAGGAAGCTCAACGTGCTATTAATGCAGCACACGTTGAGGCTGAAAGTGTTGAGAATGGTATTGGCCTCGTGAAGTTAATGGGTCGCTACAGTGGTATGCTCTGTTACATATGCTTGGATCCTCTCTAGTTTTATTGCTTCCTTGAATGTTCCCATTATATCAGAATGAGTTGAGATATCGGGTATTTCCTGATTGGTTTAAAAACATTTAATTCTAGCTCTTTTTTTTTTTTTTAAGTTGTGTTTTGCTGTATATGGAAAGGACATTCCTGGCCATTGTGTTTTCTTATGCTTTCTAGGTGACTCTTTGTAAGAATATAGCCAAGTAGCTACCATGTGGTTTATTGTTCATCTCATCTGCTAACAATCTTGAACTATTGGAGTTGGTGTTTGGGATTGATCAAACAACCTGTTTGTGATCGTGAATTTTGATAGTATTGTTGACCTTATGAGCTATGCGCTAGTAGGATAGTCATATCTTGCTCCATGATACTGTTCACTTTTAACTAGACCAATATCCTGGCCGTTGCAAAGTCCAAGTTTTGATTCAGATCAGAATGTGTTAGTCTTCCCCTACAATAGCTGGTCTAATTAGGATAAATCAATCATGTCCTGAACGAAGCTCCTGGCTTTTATTCCAAATGATTAAGTTCATTTTTGTTGGGCTTGGGGTCACCCGTTGTCTTGTCTTTTTTACTTTTCATTCTTATTTGTCCTTGTCAAGTCTATGGGCTAACTTGGTTCCTCCTACAATGGGAACTTGGTAGCACATCTTGGTTTCAATTTAATGGCTGTATTTGGACACTCGATGCAGGATTTATTGCAATGTATGCCACTCTTGCAAGCCGAGATGTAGATTGCTGCTTGATTCCAGAGTCACCCTTTTATCTGGAAGGAGAAGGTGGTCTGTTTGAATTCATTGAGAAACGACTTAAAGAAAATGGGCACATGGTTATAGTGATAGCTGAAGGTGCTGGACAGGAGCTACTTTCTGAGAGCAATCAATCAAAGGATGCTTCAGGAAACAAGCTTCTCCAAGATATTGGCCTCTGGATGTCCCAGAGGATCAGGGTATGTATTCATATTGTTGTGAATTATCATCTTAACATTCTACGGTTCTATCTTTTAGCTTCCTGATACCAAGTTTTCTACCTTTACATTGTTTCTCTACTTAAAAAAAAAAAAGGGAGTTAACCAGTTTTGTATGCCACCTGCAGGACTACTTTTCAACAGAGAGGAAGCTGGGTATAACCCTTAAATATATAGGTAGGAATTACATAATGCAATCAGTATATTGGACTTCTATTAGGCGACAAAAGGCCTGTTATTACCTAGCGTAATTAAGCCATGAATCTTTTTTTCTGGCAGATCCTACATACATGATCCGGGCTGTTCCAAGCAATGCATCTGACAATGTGTACTGCACACTTCTTGCTCAAAGTGCAGTACATGGAGCAATGGCTGGTTATACAGGCTATACAAGTGGACTGGTTCATGGAAGACAAACGTACATACCCTTCTATGTAAGTTTATGCCTCGTATTTTGGAAGTATAAGTTTTACAGTGCACGACACAATTTACAAAGTTCTTTCTCTATGGCACTTAGGTCCTTTACTTTTTCTCTTAATTGATCAAGGTCAAAAACCAAATATCTTATTCTTTTTTGCCTTGTCACCTTTTGCTTGTTGTGGCTTTCATAATACACATGCTTACATGCTTTCTTTTTTCTTTCTTTTTACATGCCCATCCCTCTCATTTTTTTCTTCTTTCAAGTAATGTTGTTTTGCCCTTTTGGTTTTTGATTGCTCAAGTACATTTACTAATAAAAAAATGATGTGAATATCTACTTGATTTTGTGCTTTCACGTGGTTTAGGGCCATGCCCCTCATTAGCTTGTGATTCTCTTTTGGTCGCCCATTTACCCTCCATCCATATGCAAATGATGTGTGCAGCATCAACATATGTATTTCGTTTTGTTTATTGAAGTGTGATATTTGGATGTCATTTCTCTTGCATTCTGTAAAATGAATTGGTGGTTGGTCTGCAGCGAATCACAGAGAAACAGAACAAGGTGGTTATAACTGATAGAATGTGGGCTAGGCTTCTGTCTTCAACAAATCAGCCGAGCTTTATGAGTGTTAAAGACGTGGAAGAAGAAAAGAAACAGGAAGTTAGCAAAGGTGAAGGATCTGATACCCAGTTATTGGATAATGGAAATTGTGCACCTGATGTTCTGGTTACTAAAGAGGTCAGCAGCTGATTGAGATTGAAACCGTATTGCTCGATTATTTATCACTGTTGGTCATGGTTTATCTGCTTCCTTGTATTTAGAAGGCTGTTTTTTGGTTTTGGTATTTAGTATCCGGAGGCTGATGTGTGCCTTCACACTTTTGTTGAAAGAAATTAGCAAAGTTGATTCATTGTTCCATGAGGACAGTAATCGTAGTTGCTGAGAATTGAGATAAATATTTATCTACGGAGTGAATGATGAGGTGTCTCATCTCATATGCTTTCTTAAGTTCCCATATGCTCTAAGCGTGGGGTATATGACTGTATTTAAAGTAAGCATCCAGTTAACTTCTTTTTTCCAATTGACTTGAAGAAGACAAGCAAAATAATAAAGAGAGATTTTTGTAAATGTCGCATGCTGACGAATCAAAACTAGATGATGGCCATGGTGACGTGTTTCACGGTAATGATCAGCAGCACTTGTGTAGTTTGGGCCGTTAAATGCAAGATACTGAAGTTCAGTGTATGTGCTCTGCCAGTTGATTGTATCTCTTTTCAGGGCTAAAGACTCAAAATCCAGGCGTTGGATGCAATGTAGATGTCCACAAATAAATTTTTGTTTGTTTGTATCACTTGTGAATTGTGGATCATAGACATTCATTAACCACTGAAGAGCATGCTTCAAGTGATTCATGGAAAGAGACGTGCTTAATCATTAACTTTTTGTTTTGTCCAATCATTAAAAATATTGAGCATGGTCGAGTTGGGGGGATGGATGTGAAATAGTCAGTCCTTTTTATATTTGTGATTGTGGGCCGCGCCTGGTATTAAGTTTGTTTTGTTACAGATTCACGACCGTGCAGTTCTCATCCAAAAAAAGATTGACGACGACACAGCATTCCTCATCCAAAAAAAGATTGACGAGGACCCAGCATTCCTCATACAAAAAAAGATTGACGAACCTGCACCAAAGAAATCTCGGTCTAGAAAAAGGTCTTCGGGTCAAAGATGGTTCAACAATGCCATGTGCTGTTATATTGCTGACAATGCACATGAACATTAGAATTAAGAGGGTATTGTAAAGTAAAAGTATCACTCGAAAAGTAAACCAGGGCGACGGGAGATACGAGGGTTGTTCTTGTACAGAAGATCCCTCAAAAGTTGAAGAGAGAACATAAGTAATGGAATAGGGAAATCTTTAAGCAGTCTTTTGTTTCTGTATTTCAAAAAAAAAAAAAAAGAAATTGCCTCCTGTATGTAGTTTTTTTGTTCATAATCAAACACAAAGCTATTAAGGTGTAGTCTTTATTAGTGCAAAGGTGTAATACAAAATTTGCGGGTTGTTTTCTTTTTGGTTGAATTGAACAGGACAGAGAGGAATGCTAATCACATTGATCCCGGCCGAAATGTGATATGGCAATGTTAATGAGACTAAACTGTCTCCAAAGAAATGCGACAAAAAAAAAAAAAACTCCAAAGAAGTTTCCATCCGGGTCATTCTCGGGTACAACAACACACTTGAACTTATTATTAAAGAAAAACTAGATATTAATTTGCACCCAAAAGGATAGTACCTAATGAACCACAAGAGCTATGTCTCCTTTGTTTTTTCTATTATGTCATTGAATTTCATGTATGTTTATTTTTGCCCTACCCTGGATTCATCCTAGGAAAGGCCTATGATGAATGACATATGCCCATTGTAGACCAAAAAAATGGACTTAATGAACCACAAGAGAGATTATTTTTTTTGATAAGAAGGCTCCAGGCCATAAGCATTGCATTAATAGTTGATAGTGTTACAGTCTGAATTTAGTGAGTTCCAAACACGACTAGGCGGAACCGTAGCCCAGAAGCACTAGGTTTTACCTAAGTATGACATGACATGCACAGTGTCAGCTGCAAGTCGTAGGAGCATATACACATTCAAAAGAAAGGCACTATGATCCTCACCTGGGGCTGGGGAGACCACGGCCCTATACAAAATATATGAGTCAGTTTCCAAAATAACTCGTGGCAAGCCCAATTCTCGGGCTTTCGAAATACCCTCACACCTCAGTTGTCCTTTTGTTAAAAAAAAAATAAAATAAGAATATAGGGTCATTTTTATTATTTATACATACCAATTCTTTTCCAATGAAATTGAATCTTAAATCCGATAAATTTTGCTTAGATTTAAAATATTACCAAAATATTGATCCAAAAATAAAAAATAGAATTCAATTCCTGTTTTAAATTAAGTAGAATTATACCACACTAAGGAATTGATTTCAATTCCATAATACCAAACGTGCTGTTAGTGCAATCGCTTCTAACAAAGCGGGATCTGTTATCCATTGCCACTTTCATTGCCAAAGCTCCCAAGAAGCGCCCACCATAATCTCTGAAAACTGCCCCTATTTCTCCACCCTGCCTTTTGACGATACCCGCGTCAGTATTTACCTTGATAGTACACAAGGGGGACCGTTGAGGGGAGCGCGCCCTCCATGTGCCAATCTCCATACGAAGTTCTTTGTGCGATTATGGATATAGGCGGATCACATTTTCTTCCAAAAACCCGCCGTGGTGGCCTCAGCAGTCCAAAATTCAACTTGTCAACACTAAATAGATGCAAAGGTGATCTCTCAGGAAAATAAGTTATTTCTAAATAATTATTTCGGAACAAAGGAGTAAGTAATTTCCAAAATCCGTCCTCTAAAAATAAAAAAGAACATGAGTGTATTTTTAAGGGTTGCATGAGTGTATTTTAATGGTTTCCAACGTTCTCTATAGAATCCTATCCAAAACAATTGCAAATCGGCTAAAGGGTTGCATGGGTGAACTCATCGCCGAGAATCAAAGCGCCTTCGTCCCCGGAAGGTTGATATCCGACAACATTCTCATCGCCTTTGAAATGCTACATTGCCTCAAACGGAAGAAGAAGGCTAAACAGGGTGTCTTTTCTCTTAAACTCGACATGTCAAAGGCCTTTGACAGAGTCGAATGGACCTTTCTCCTGAAAATCATGTCAACAATGGGCTTCCCAAACTCCTTCATCAAACTAGTCACGCAATGCCTCCAGTCCACGACATATAAGGTGAAAGTTAATGATGCTTTCTCTGATGTCATAATCCCCACTAGAGGACTGAGACAAGGTGATGCCTTGTCCCCCTATCTATTCCTATTATGTAGCGAGGGGCTCACCACACTTCTTGACCAAGCAGCACAAGCGGGGGAATGGGAATCTTTCTCTGTCTGTAACGGTGCACCACATATTTCCCACCTTCTCTTTGCTGATGATTCCTTGATTTTCTCAAAGGCCACCCTCTCATCTGCTCGGGGTATCCGGAAAACTCTTGATGTCTACCAAGCTGTTTCGGGACAAGTGATAAACTTTCAGAAATCTGCCATTATGTTTAGCCCAAACTGTGCCCCCGAACTTAGAGAGGGGATCAAAGCTATCTTGGGGGTGGTAGAAGAAGGCTGTCATGTGAAATATTTGGGGCTACCTTCCCTAATTGGTAAGGCCAAAAGGGAAGTTTTCAGTGAAATTCGGGAAAAAGTCTGGAATAGGATCAAGGGTTGGAAGGGAAGCCTGCTGTCTAAAGCAGGGAAAACCGTGTTAGTTAAAGCTGTTGCACAAGCTATACCCTCATATGCAATGTCAATCTTTAAACTTCCAGCAACTCTTTGCAACGAACTCACCTCCCTGATGACAAGATTTTGGTGGGGCAGCAACAACAACGACCACAAAATCCATTGGCTCAAATGGGAAACCTTATGCAAGCCAAAAAGTGAAGGAGGACTGGGTTTTAGAGACCTCACCACTTTCAACCTCTCTCTGCTCGCAAAACAGGGCTGGCGACTACTCCAAAATCCACGCTCTCTGTGTGCACGAGTGCTCAAGGCCAAATACTACCGAAACAGCTCCTTCATGCAGGCTACCTTAGGACACCGGCCCTCCTACACATGGCGCAGCATCCTTTTGGGTCGTGAAACCTTGCAAAAAGGGCTGATACGTACTGTTGGAAATGGCAGCTCTACTCTCATACAAGATGACCCCTGGATCAACAGACCATGGTCCTTTAAACCTCTTTTTCTCAAGGAGCCGATCAATGACAAAACTGTCGACTCCTTAATGTTATCAAACCCACGAAGATGGAATACTGCAAAACTAGATCGCCTATTTCTGCCCATAGATGTGGAGGCAATCAAATCCATGCCCTTACCCCATGAGGATGCAAACGATTCTTGGAGCTGGGCTTTCTCTAAACGGGGTATTTTCTCCACCCGCAGCGCCTATCATGCACAGAGAGCATTTAACTCCATGACACAACCGGGTCCCTCCCACGACAATGCCACGAGAGGGCTATGGCGCAATCTATGGGGAGCAAGCATCCACAACAGAATAAAAAATTTCTGCTGGAGAATGGCTCATAACGCCCTCCCGGTCCGAGCGAATCTGCTCATGCGGAAGATTACGGAGGAGGATACTTGCCAACGATGCGGTGCAGCACCTGAAACAGTTAGGCATGCAATTTTTCTATGCTTACATGTAGTGGCCGTTTGGGCAGGAACTAAATGGACAGGGGAGAGATCAATCCATGAAGATGAAGATATCATGGACTTTTTGACAAGATTCCTCGACGACGAATCACAGGAAGATGCCGCCCTTGGGCTGACCTTAATGAGCCACATATGGAATGCACGCAATGAAGAGCTCTTCCAACAAAAGAAGCGTCATGCAGTGGAGGTGGTTGATCGTGCCAGGCAATTACGTGATGACTTTCTGGAAGCTAAGACACGTACCGAATCTACAACGGACGCAAGCTACACAGAGTTTCAACAAAACCATCATATAACTAAGTGGGAACCACCTCCCGTGGGACATATAAAGATTAACAGCGACGCTGCTGTTTCGAAAGATGATGGCTTCGGTGGAGTCAGTGCTGTCTTCCGAGACCATGCTGGCCGTTTCTTGGGAGCTCTAGCATCTAGGGTTGAATTTATCACAAACCCTCTACTACTTGAAGCCATCGCAATGAGGGATGCCATCTTGAAGGCCAGAGAATTAGAGCTCTCACACATCCTCATGGAAACCGACTCTCAGGTTCTTTTCAACTCTGTACGGCACAATACTCACGACTTGTCCAACTATGGAACTATTGTTAGGGACATCCTATCCATCTCTAGGAACTTTCTTTCATGTAATTTCCTTTTTTCTCCTAGAACCAATAATCGAGCAGCTGATGCTATTGCACACATGTCCTTACGTTGTCCTTCAACTATGTACTGGACAACAACTCCCCCCACGCATATCTGGTCTATATTGCAGGGGGATTGTAATTCCTTCAATCATTAATGCAAGTCAAGTGCCTTATGGGCCTTCCATCAAAAAAAAGTTCCGTCACTTGAATCTTGCTGATTGGCGATAAACCAAGCTATACATAGCCTTCTAAGCAAGTAAAAACAAAGATGAAAATAGAACGAATCTATCCAAAATATGACTCAATCACATGTTTGGGGTAGTCGATCGAACGCTTTTATCGGGTTAAGACACAAACAAACTTGGATTATCTGTTAAGCTGTACTAATTAAGGCCGTCAAATCATCCAATTATCAAGGAAGTCAGTCCTTGTACGGTGCTGCATAAATACACGTAAATCTTCAGCATCATCTAAAACACAACCCTTCAATAGATTTCCTCGTAGATTGTTTTGAGTCATTTTAATTTCCTCATCTATTTGTCATTGCAAGATGAGTACTGCTGCTAAATCTAGCGAAAAGCTTAAAGAAGATCCCGAGGGGTTGGTGTCCAACTGTGGAATGGTGAAGGCAACAGCACAAAATGGATTTGAAGCCCTAGAAAACAACTTCTATGGCAACTCATTCAGGTATATATTATATTATATTATATCATTTGGTTCTCTTGCAGGTCTTGTTGATAAATTAAAGGTAATGGTTTATGTGTTACGACACAATATATATGGAGAGAAACCTGATATATATATTTATTGTTATGGTGGAAAAATTCGTTACAGGGATTACTATGCAGAAACTGACAGGCAAAAGTCAGTGGAGGAATTTTACAGGCAGCAGCACATCAACCAAACTTATGACTTTGTAGGGAAACCTCTACCTGCTTAATGATATATACATATTCAAATGAGAGATTGTGTAAGGTCTCAATTCTGTCTAGTTTGCTTTTCATCTCATGGAAATTAATTGATGCAGGTGAAGAAGAAGAGAGAAGAGTATGGGAAGCTAGACAAGGCTGTTATGAGCATCTGGGAATGCTGTGAGCTCCTGAACAAAGTAGTGGATGAGAGTGATCCTGATCTTGACGAGCCTCAAATTCAGCATTTGCTGCAAACGGCTGAAGCAATTAGAAAAGATTATCCCAATGAAGATTGGCTGCACTTGACTGCTCTCATTCATGGTATATGGTTAATTAAGACTTCTGGTGCTACCTATGGGAAAGAAAAAAAAAAAAAAATCTTCAAGTATAATTTCCTAAGTTGTTGAATTTGAGTGGCAAAAGAAAAGGAACTAATCAATTTCCCCTTTCTTTAACTTCTTAGATCTTGGAAAAGTTCTTATTCTGCCGGAGTTTGGAGCTCTTCCTCAATGGGCTGTTGTTGGTAAGCATTCTTGAGCTGACAAAAGGAATATTATGATCAAACTTACGCTTTGAAATAATATACTCATTGCAAGAAATATTTCACGGAAATGGTGAATTTCAACGTTGCAGGAGATACATTCCCCCTTGGCTGCGCCTTTGATGAAGCCAATGTTCATAACAAGGTTTTCCCTCCCATGAATTTGCTTATCTTTCTTGCTTGGATGTAATGAACAATTCACTGATACAAACCTAGTTGTTTCAAATTATTGTTGCCGCAGTATTTCGTGGAGAATCCAGATTCAAAAAATCCTGCCTATGCCACCAAGAACGGAATCTACAAGGAAGGATGTGGGCTGGACAATGTTATGATATCATGGGGGCATGATGACTACATGTATTTGGTACGTGTTCCTTCACAGTTTACAAGTTTATATGGAACTCCACCATGAAAGATGCCCATGCAATATATTAGCGTTTTCTGTCACAAAATCTGCAGGTAGCAAAGGAAAATGGAACCACATTGCCACATCCTGGATTGTTCATTATCCGATATCACTCCTTCTACCGTAAGTATAAAACATCTCCATTTCGTTTAGGTGGGCAATGGTGAATATGATTGACCAATCAATTGATGTAAGGATTGCAATTCTTAATGATGTACAGCTTTACATAGGCATGGAGCATATGCCCATTTGATGAATGAGCAGGATAAGGAGGGTCTGGAATGGCTACACGTATTCAAGTAAGACTTCATTGTTCTCTCCTCATCTAATTAAAATCATTCACTCCGTGTAACTGTCTGGTACATGTAAATGTTATGCAGCAAATATGATCTGTACAGCAAGAGCAAAGTTCAAGTTGATGTTGAAGCAGTCAAGCCATACTACCTATCCCTCATAAACAAGGTGAGTGAGCAGTTATTTGGTCTCTTGGAAAGTTTAATTTTCGTCTGTCTTTACATTATCTGAACTGAAATAAATCCTACTACAGTACTTCCCAGAAAAGCTGAGATGGTAAATCGTCATAAGTTGCATGGATCAAGAAAAAAAATTAAACACACACTTGCAACCTACTTGATCACCATCCTATTGTAGAGTGAGAGCCTTGGAATTCATACAACTTTTACTTGGACAACACATTTCATGTGGGAGGAAACAGCAAGTCAACGCCTTAGACCCGACAAAGCTGATGGAAAAAAACATCTTGAAGAAATCTGATAGAGCAACTGTCAGGCTTTGCTGTATCATGATGAGTTTATGTTGTCATTCATTCTGTACATAATTAGCTCGTAACAAATACTCTTATGTTTAAAAGTTGCCCCTGTTTGTATTCATATCCTTTGCTAGATATTCTTCATGGTGACTGTAACAGTACTGCTACAAAAATTTTATGTTCGATGTCCCAGTGTCTCTTGAGTGACAGATAATGCTGATGCTACACTACTAACCCTTTATAAAAGCCCAAATATTTTCCCAGGTTGACGGCCTATATGATTCTAGTAATGATGACTGATGAGTAATGGGATCCTTCATAGCGGTCCATGTCGTGGGTATAGTATTAGACAAGTATTCTCAAGCAATAGGAGAACTTACAGAAGAATCACATAATGATTTATATGCAAGTTGTTTTAAAGTGGTTTTCCTGATACAGGAAACGTCTGTTGCTCAATATAAGGTATTATGTCCTGCCAATGGCCCTTATTTTGCTCTAGGATGTATCAGTTTCTGAGAAAAAAAAAATTAATCAAACTGCCGCTGGTCTTCCATCCTTCCTTGCATCGCTAACAGCAGTAAGTGTTCCACGAAATATTTGGTTGGTACTATAGTTTCCGCTATCTTCATGGCCCATGTCAGAGCGGCTTTGGAGGCTTTGAACAATAAGCTGGACTGCTCCTGATACCTTGGACTTCAACTGATGACCTCTTGCTTCCAAGAAAAGTCTGGTTTCCTTTGATAGCTCTATGTGCTCACCGTCGATCATAGTCCAGTTCTCATAAGAGACAACATCTGGTATTAACTGCACAGAATCAAAGTATAAATATATTTCCTCAAAGAAGATTTGAGAGCAGAAAATGTTCTTCTCAACAGGAAGGTAAAAGAATATAAGATTTCTCTCTGTTGTAAAAAGTTGAAGACCTCGTGGAAGACCCTTGGACTCTGGACTGCAGCTAAAGGTGCCATTCCAAAGACAAAATGATTAAGAAAAACTTGTAGCACTGCCTCAATGATAAACAATCCGCCACTCCCACCAATGACTCCAGCCAGCTGGTTATCCTGCAAAATTTAGAAAAAGGGTGTTGCAACTGATTGGCAAATGTTTAAACCTTGAGCCGGAAAAATGAAGTTGAGCTGCAACAGATCTTAGATTTATAGCGACAGGGTACATCTCATTAAGAGATGCAATAGCCAAGTTTCTAATAGTTCTACCTTGGTAATAATAAGGGGGGTCATAGAAGACAAGGGTCTCTTGTTAGGTACAATGAAATTTGCAGGAGAGGGAGGCAGCTTATCAGGAGATAACTCCGTGGGTGCTGAGAAGTCCCCCATCTCATTGTTGAGCAGAATACCAGTAGACGGAGAGAGCACTCCAGCTCCAAAACGAGAATTAACGGTTGTTGTCATTGACTCAGCGTTTCTCTCTGCATCAACAATGCAGAAATGGCTAGTTCCATGATCCCTAAGCTGACTCCATCTGCCAATCATGGACTAAGAGCTTTAATAAGAAGTATTCACTAAGTTGGTGACAGGGACACAAATAGGAGCATTAGCAGCCGGTATAGATTGATGTGATTAACTTGCTAGGTCATATATACCTGCTCATATAATATTCTGGAGGAAAAGTGGTGTTATCTAGAATCAATTTCTGAAATTGCTTTGCATAGGATGGAGAAAGCATTTCAGATATATATTTGGTTATGTCTACAAAACGAGGATCACCTAAGTTCATGCGCACAGCGAGCATATGCTTCATTGCTTCGATTAACCGATGTCGACCAAGGTTTCCGGCTGCAGCGTTAGAGCTTCCGTAGCTCTCCAAAATGTTTAAGACCTGTTCGCATCATTTTAAGATCAGATAAGCTCTATGCAACTCAACAAGAACTGCAGACCTGTAATGAGAGAAAAGTGCTAACTGCTGCAACATATAGAATCCAATTGTTAGATCATCAATCAGTTCTAAGTTAATGGCATCTACTATGCTCGTCAAAAGAGGGAGAGCACATTCATCAAAACAGCCAAATTTCGTTTGAAACTAGCACTTATATAACTTTCTGTAGCAGCATATATTTGAGACACAATATACAGAAACAGAGAAAAAGGGTATCACTCACCAGAGAGAGCCCAAGTGTTCCACTTGAAGGTGGTGGCATTCCATAAACAGTATAACCCATCAAGTTTGCTTCCATTGCATCGGTTATCATCACCTTATAATTCTTCAAATCCTCCATTGTCAATATCCCACCAGCCTCTCTCACATCCTTCACAAACTTCTCACCAAGAGTGCCATTGTAAAAAGCTTGTGGCCCTTGCTCTGCTATCGCCTCCAGGCTTCGGCCTAGCTCCACATTATAACATGTATCACCAGCTTCTAACACCTTTCCATTCGGTGCAAATACTTGTTGCAATCCACGGTCATTCTCGACCTTTTTATTCTTTGGTAGAAACAGTGCAAGAAAAGGAGAAACCACAAAACCTTCTTTGGCGAGCTTGATTGCAGGTTGGAACAAAGTCTTCCAAGGCAAACGCCCATGCCGTAACCATGCTTCATATAGGCCAGCAATCTCACCAGGAACTCCAACTGATAGTGCACCTAGGTACTTGTTCTCCATGTTGTTTGCATACATGTCCTGTTTGGAACAGTCCCTTTGGATAAATAAATTAACGGACACCAAACATAGACTGCACCTCGAATCATTTCACAGTTACCAAATAGAATCAAGAAATATCAACTTGTACTAATATAAGGACAACTTTGAACCTTTGTAGCTGCCAAGGGAGCAGTTTCCCTCGAGTCAAATGCTTGAGCTTGTGAATTTGATGATGACCTGACAACCATGAAAGCTCCACCTCCTATACCACTTGACATTGGATTAACGACACCAACACACAATGCGGTCGCAACTGCAGCATCCACAGCATGCCCACCTTGTCGAAGCATTGACGCTCCGATTTCTGAACATCGACCATCTTCAGCAGCAACAACACCCTGATCTGACTCAACAGTTCTAGAATCAGGAACTGCAGCCCCGCCACTGTGAGTGTTTCCTCCTCTAAGTATCCAGCAAGTCAAGTCACCTCCAAATATAAGGCACGCAACTGAAAACCAGAAGCATGCCTAGCATTATAACTTTGATATTTCTGCATCCATGAAAGATGGATGGGAATAGACAATCTACTTTCATGTCTCTTCCCAAGTTGGCAAATCAGTCTTTTAAAAATAAAAAAAAGGTAAAAGATCATATTTTTAGGCAAATAATGGGTAGAAAAATGGGTTTTAGTTATATTTAGTATCCAACTTTACATTTTGCATCAATCAATCGTTTATCTCAAACTTTTTCTAAATCATTTATATACTAAAACCCATTTTTGTGGAGTAATATTTTAGGTTAATTGAATCGTATTTAATTAGGAGTTTTAGGATGGGTTTTTCAATTTATTGGGGGAATTTAGGATTTAGGTGTGTTTGGATGATGTGGAGTAATATTTTAATTTGTGGCTTAACCCATTACGGGTGTAAATGGGTTCACTTTCTAACCGTTCCGGTTCGAAGTGGGTACACCACTTTCTATAGGGTCCAGTCGATGATGTGTACCATTCACAAAGGAACATATGGCACTCTACTTTACTGGGTTGATCAGCAAACCAAAATTCATGATTTTTGTTAAGTACAGTGACCAAAATCCATTCAAATTGGGTATAATGACCAAAATCCATAGCAAGGCTGAGTTCAATGACAAAAATTGCTTTTGACCAAATATATACTAGTTGGGTATGAATAATTTTATATTTTTTTTTCATATGTTGCGGTCTCTGCGGTTCAAGGAAAGCATTCCCCATCCTCATTTTCAAATTCCCCGTGGGGCAAAAATATTCCTCCTTTCGATGTAGGGAGAACGCCGCATCTTTGTTCTCTGCTCCCCATTGTCATCCTTAATTTTGTGTCTGAAAATTCATACTCTATCATAACAACACAACTCTATAAAGCAAAAACTAAACATACCGCATTGGTGACCCAAAAACCTATTTGTTTTGCAGTCTCAATCTAGATATTAGAGAAGTACAATTAGTAGTTGTTTATTAAAGTTTTGATTGAAAAAAAATAACTATAATTAGATTTGAAAAAAATCTAAAACAACTCCAATTTATAATTCAATAATAATAGGATAAATTATATAACTTTTAAAAGTTAAGGACCAAATTAAAATAAAATTATGGAAAGAGGGAGATGTTATGATGTTTCAAGGTGGAAAAAAAATATGCGATATAGCCCAATTCGAGTGCGACATGCAGCGTATGCGTGGGTGCACACCCATAAAACCGAATGATTCACCCTATTCTAAACCCAGCTTATACCAAGATATACTTTTGGGTGTAAAAGAATAAGAAACGCTCAAAACGACGTCATTTTATAATACTCTTAAATCGAGGTAGAACCGTGGGAAAAAACCAAGGTAGAACCGAGGCAAAAAACCGAGTTAAACCCTGAGACTGTGGGTGAGATTCTTGTTTGACAGGTAGATGTGAAATGTCGGTGTATCGTAGTAAGACAACGTCGTTTTGCACAGCAGACAATAACCAAATTTGGGACAACATCCACGTCAAGACTGACCGAGAAAAGTTTAAGTATATAAATGACTCATAAAAAATTTGAGGTACACGATTGACGCAGAGTGTAAAATTCAAGTATCAAATATATCCAAAACTCAGATTGGAAGTATGATTAATATATGCAGCATAAAGAAGTTCAGTTTCCTGAGAGTCAATTAGAGGCTTTCAGGACCAGAAGATCCTACCTGGTCATAGCGGATCTTTAGGAAACAACCAACAAAACCTTAAAATTCATGAGTATATGAAAAACATTACAAAACTTGAAATTTCATGAATATATGAACGATGTCAAGAATATCTCAACAAAAGTTTTAAGTTAATGGTTGAGGCCTTTACTGGTTTTAATCCTTATTACTTAAAAATGGAAGGACTCCAAATAAACCAGTAAAGTGAACATTCAAAGATTCACATATGTTAAACAACGTTTCCAAGATCAAATGTACTATCTCACATTGTATCACCAAGTTCCACAGAGAACAAAAAAGGCCACCCCCAAAATATTACTCAAAGTTGCATATAACTAACTCCGCCAACCAAAAAGTCAAACAAGTATCAATTCGATCATTTGGGTCTTACCTTCCCCACTCAACGATGACATCCCAGAAAAAAAAAAAAACACACGCACGCACAGACAAAAGATATTATCGCCAGCACCAAAGTAGTGCAGTGGCATGAAGTCCTTCGTTTCACCAAGGCCACCATGATTCGGTGTGGGTGGGTAGGGGGATTGGGTAGCCTTAGGCTTGTATCAAAAAAAAAAAAGATATTATCATACTACAAAACAAAAAAGACAAAGGAGCTGACCGGTGGTGATGGTTATGACAGAAACAGCAAAGAAACACAGAACCCTGCTACTATTGCTCCAGCTCTTCTTCTTCTTACTGAATGAGAGATCACTGCCCAACAGTGAAGCTTCCATGCCATGTTGTTGTCCCATGATTAATATGCTGTTTTACTGTTCTGTCTTTGAAGTAGTGGACCTCAGGAGAGAAATACTGTTGTCTTTGAAGTAATGGACCTCAGCTGCTGTTGTTAAAGAATGAACCATATTTGGACTCCTCTCTGCACTCTGGTTGGTTTTTATGTACTTATGTTGTCTTTTATTCATATAATTGGGTAAGTGACCTTTTATTTCTCTTCATTTTCAGAAAGTGTTTCATATTATATTCCAATTAATTCTATTTTATCTTTTTTTACTTATAAGGGTTTTTATTTTAATTTTAGAGAAGAGTAATTAGCACCACAAGATTGATCTTGAGTTTATATTTATTTTTTAGAAATAAATAATTTTCTTATATATTATTAATTTTTTACACTACATGTAATTGAAATGATAAAAATAATCATAATTTTTTTTTATTTTTGGGACTAATTTTGTATTATTAATATCAAATCTAACAATTTAAATTTTTATAGCATGCGGCAGCCATTCAGCATAATCATGCAAAATTTCAACCGCACATGAATGTCTCCCACTTATGTTTCATCGTGCCAATTTTTTTTTCTCCTTCTGTCTCTCAATATAAGAGTTTTAAGGATTCTGTACAATTCTTAAGAAAAGTATTAAATAAGTTTAATTTCATCAAATTTTATTGTTAAGATTACCAACCTACCCTTTATATTATCCAACAACAAAACCTCTCCTTTTTATTTCTCCCTCCGTCCCGAATTAATTGTGGTTTGAGGGATCCTCACGCAAATAAAGGAAGATAATAAATAGTCTAGAATCTACGATTATTTAACTAATTTACCCTAATTTCAATTTAATTTAAAATATATAAATTAGAGTAATTGTTGTGTAAAATCTAGGATATGTGTGGAAAGAACTCAATTAATGATCATTGAAAATTGTAAATGGACAATTTTTTTCACTCAAACGTCAATTAATTCAGAAGGTAGGGAGTATCTCAACAATTAAATAAGGATAAATATGGAAAGAATTCATTTAATATTTCTCAAAATTCTCAAAAGTTGTTATATTTTGAAAAAAATACAAAGGCTAAAAAATCTTAGCATATTGAGATTGTGCTGGTAGGAAAACATTAAAAAAAAAAAGAAACACATGCACACAAACTTAAGAAAAAAATATGGAAGATATAGGGAAGGTAACCTCCCATGTGGCACCGATGCACGACAAGATTGTTTAAATGGGGGCGTGTGCGGACCGGGCCAGTTTTTGTTTCTCCAACTTTGCGATAATAGAAAAACATTGGGAGTCAAACTTCCAAGTTCCGAGGTCCAAGTTGCAGCTATGATGTAGATGTAGATCCGTATACCAACCCCTTAAAATAAATGGAATTGACCTTATTATCACTTTACTGGTGTTACACTATTACTGTTACTGCATTGCATTTTTAACCTGTATGTTGTTTCTACCTAATTACTACAAGTTTCTCTGAATTTTGCCTCAACGATGCTGAAATAAGTAGATTTTTCTTTTTCTTTCTCTTTTGGTTGATAAGTAGAGTTGAATAACCTGGGCGGTTAGTTGACATCTAAATCAAATCACTAACCCAATAAAATTATCCGAATCAGGCCCAGAACAAACAGTCTCATTACGTTGGCGTAATTAGCCTCGCGGATCTAAGCAGGGCCAGCCCTCCCCAATTCCATTATTATTCTATATTGTAATATGTTTGACATGAATTTTTAAGTAGCTTAATCGCTAAATTTTGGTGGTCAAAGTTTTGTCAATTCCCTTAAAAAAAAAATAATTTGTATAATTTCAAAAAAAATAATTTTGACCCCCAAAGAATTTATTCCTGGATCTGCCCTTGGTTGGACGGCTGGCGGCTCGAGTTTGGATCTTCTACACTTCTCACGTCCTGGTTATTTTTGAATATGGAGTTTATTGATAGTTTATTTCTCAGAAGCAACATACGCATCAAGAGATTTCTTTCTTTTTTTTTTTTTGAGAAATACGCATGAAGAGATTGAGTAACTGAAGATTACGAAAGCTAAGACGGAACTTTTTTCTTTTGAGAATTAAGACGGAACTTTAATAGCAAGAGAAATTATTATAAAATCACTGACTTAAAATCTAATATGAAATGTATATAAATGTGTGAAATCATGGACAAAATTTAGGTACTACATAAATTGATAATTTCAATCATATTTATCCTTTGGTGCACGAGACAAAAATACGTAGAACTTCAAGAAAACATCGTAAGTGGGCATGGCATGATGGATATATTATAAGGGAAAGTCCTTTATCCGATTCAAAATAACTGAAGAAGAAAAAGAAAGAAAACTGTATTATTTGTTTTTCTTTTTTTTTTAGCTAAATTTTAATTTACACAACCTATTTTTAGCCTAAAATCGCTTTGGCGAACAAATTTACTATTTAACTTTCAAAAATATGGAATCAGCTATTATTATTCTATTATTCTATTCGGGTTTTTCTATTTTGTGCCGTGGGACACATGATAAGCCACTAAAAAAAAAATATTTTTTTACAATCAATGAGTATTAATTTCCTACCAACCGAAATAACCTTTTCTACAAAGCAAAGAGTGATTTATATAGTACAATTGATTCAAGAAATAACAATGGAAGGTTAGGTGATATGGCCAGAAATACTCCTAAGCCCAATAAGATTGACCTCGTGTTCTACAAAGCCTGATTCTCCATTTAAAGGAGGCCAAACAATGACCAGTCTATCTTCATTTATAGCTTACACCTACATATGTCCAAAATGGAAGCCCAATATGGGGCATCCTCCACTAGCTCAGAGGGACCCTCCCAATGGCTTTCCCAAGGAAGCTCCACGGCAGCTCGAGGCAGGAACCTCGTGGCATCCAGCTTCCCAAACACGACTTGCTCAAGAAGCCATGACAACTCCTTAAATCAAGAAAAAGTGGGGCTACCAAAACTTGCCCACGAAGTAAATAACAGTGTTTTTGGCTCTATATATATATTGAGTCCAACTTATGTACAAATCAATGGCAAATTGAAGGGAATAATACAATTTCCATTTACTCTCTCAATTTTTCCATATCAATTGGCGACCACAGTGGGAGCCCGAGAGGTTCCCTACGAGATCCTTTTGAGGAAGGATGCGACTGGATTCATCCAACAACATTAATCCAAGAAAACAACTGGACCTGTGAAGTCGAGCACCGAGCCGGACTAGGTGAGCCTCCAACAACAACAACAAATCAAGCATCAACGAAGCTCATCTCAAAGAGGAACGATACAATCAAGGCATGTAAAGTCATGCAGAAAACAACAAACCGAATTCAACAATCCATCGATGAAAAAGCACGCATCAACAAGTTCGATTCCATCAACAAGTGGAGTGCGTCAACGGCAACAAAAAAATCAGGCATGAAAACAATCAGATCTGTGAGATCCACACAATCTGAGCCTTGGTATTCATACAACAAGGATTAAAAGGGAAGACATCGGACAAGAAGAGTTGAATCTAATAACCTTGCACGGCCTAGTTGCTGCTGCAACCTCCAAACAACCACGTGTGATTTTTTTCGACCACCATGGCGTGAGGACGCGCACACTGCCGAGAAGGATCACACTATCAGAGCTGATTTAACAAAATCCACGGTATCAACAACCAATAATCAACGCAATCAAAGAAAACAACAAAGGGAAGCTGCCGGGAACCAGCCAAGAAAATGGAGCCCGAGTGCTTCCCGTGGCCAGGACGTGACCTGATGACCACCGCCTTCCATCGACATAGCCTCACGGGACTGCAATCTAGGCAGATCATGGCACTATCGCACGAGTTACAAACCAAAGAGGGATAGTTTACAGCAACCAACAAGAGGGTTTGACTACTCCACACGAAAGAATTACAGTATTCGAACAACCGAGGAATCAGGTCGTCATCTCCCCCCTCGCACAAGAACCGGTCCATCGAAAGCTCCATAAAAGGTTCAAAATCTTGCAGCTTGACACCTACCGCGGCTCTATGGACCCGACAAGACACGTGGCCCATGTACGGATTATGTTGGAGCTACAAACCACAGACAAAGCTGTGTTTTGTAGGATGATGGCATCCACTCTCCGTGACGATGCACAGGACTGGTACAACGGGCTACCTTCAGGCTCCGCCACCTCCTTTGTCGATCTAGCGGGGAAGCTAGTAGAGAGGTTCTGAGCCTATATCCCCCCTAGGAGGGAGTGCGCCTGCCTTTTCAACATACGGCAAAGCGAAGTCGAGATGCTGCGAGACTACATTGCTCTTTTCAACAAAGAAATATTGCAAGTGGAGGACCTGAATGTGGGGGTCGCCGTAGAGGCTCTCAAAAAGGGGTGCCGCCTACGGGACTTTTCGAACTCACTTTCCAGGCTCCTGCCAGCAAACATCTCGTAGCTGGTGGAAAAGGCTGCCGAATACATACGACAGAACGACGCATTTTGGGTTCACAAAGCCGAAGGGTACCCTGAGGTACCCAAACGGAAAGAAACAACCGATCCTGGGAACAGGAATCCCAAGAATTTGAAAAAGGACTTTCGGGATGACCCCATCCAACTTTCGCCGTTTTTGGCACCTCAAGCCCACATTTTGGCAGCCGTCTCTATACAAGGGGACGTCAAAATACACTTGCCATAACAGGTCAAAGTACCCACTGCGGCCAAAGACCATTCGGGGTACTGCAAGTTCCATCGGGACCATGACACAGAAGAATGCATCTATCTAAAACGGAAATTAGAGCTCCTCATCAGGGCCGGGCGGGAAGCAAGCAAGGGTCCAAAAAGGCCGTCGCAAGAGGCCAACCCACCCGGGAAACAGCCAGGAGGATCCACGTCCTGGAGGGACGAAAGCCAGGAAGGTCCCGAAAGAGAAAGGCGGGAGTACTTATTGCTTGCAAGCGGACAAAATTTTTCCCTGAGTAGATTTGCTTCGACGAAACAGACCTCCAGGGAATCGAAACACCCCACGACGACGTCATGGTGGTAGAGATGACCATCGAAGGGTTTGCCGTAGAAAGGGTCTTGGTAGATATCGGGAGCGTCTTCAACCTCATCCACCCCAACGTCCTTGCACAGATGGGAATAGGGGACGAGCAAATACGAAAGGAGGCTATCTTACTATTTGTTGTTGGCCGAAAACGACTGAACGTATGGGGAAGCATGGACCTCCTAACCACCGTAGGGGACTCATCCCGAGCTGCTACCCACGTTCAAACATTCGTGGCATGCGAAACCAGTACCGTGTACAACGCCATCTTGGGACAAACTTTCCTAATAGAGTTTGAGGCGGTTCTACACCCCGAGTTGCTTACCCATGGAGTTCCCAATGTCCCAAGGAGTGGCTAAGGTCCAGGGAAACCAACAACTTGCCCCGAAGGATAAACGACATCGATATTGACGGAACCTTTGTGGGGGCGATCGAGGAGGAGAAACAGGAGCGTCAGGTACCTAGTCCGGGAGTTCTGAAGCCCGAAGGTACCTCCAACGAACTCCTACTCTCCGCTGAACACCCCTAGTGGCTAACGCGAAAAGGAGCAATTCTTACTCCAGAACAAACCAAGCAATTGCGGAATCTTCTGGAACGACATCAAGAGGAATTCGCATGGGAAGGTACCATCATGCCAGGCCTCTCCTTAGATGTGGCCAAACACACTCTAAACGTGGTCCCAAAGCACCCTCCTATCGCGCAAAAGAAGAAAAATTTTAACAAAGACAGGAGCGATGCCATACGCGAGGAGGTTCAATGCCTACTCCAGGATCGGTACATCCGGGAGGTACAGTACCTAGAATAGCTCACAACGTCGTCCTGGTAAAGAAAGCCAATGGGAAATGGCAAATCTGTGTGGACTTTGTAAGTATCCGGTTCATGCAATTGACAATCAAAAGCACAAAATACAACATGTATGCGCAGCGGAAATACCGGATACACATGGAGGATCCATGTGAAGGGAGCTAAACCAAATAACAATTTTTCATACCTGTAACGGTTGAGGTCTTTCACCCAACTGTAGAACCGAATCAGCTAGAGCCAGACAAAAGCCTCGCCCCTCTACGATATCCACACGAACCGCTGTAACTGGTTGAAGAACGTCTCACGACTTCAACCCGAGCTCTCCCGAACTGGTGTGCTAGCAACAGAAAACGGGAGCTGTGTGGTGTTTAGTTTCTTCTTTCTTTCTCAAAGAATGAAGTGGATGGTGTGTGTTTTTCCTCTCAATTTTCAGACCTCTCAAGACTCTAAAAACTCTCTAAGACAATTGAGGAAGAGGCTCAAGAGTAATCTGATTACTCTCCACACAAATGCATAATGGAGGGGAGCTAATGGCCAACAAGGTGGACCATTAGACAATATGATTGTGTCTCCACACAAAACATGTCTGCACTAATCCATTATCACACAACTCATCACAGCACTAGTTTGGTTAAATTATTCTGACAATAATTGAACCAAACCAGCCCAAAGCGACCCTAGTCCAACCACGGTCCAACCGCAGTCCAACCACACCTTGGTTCAACCATGGTCCAACCACAGTTCAACCACCTGCTCGAATCAACGGCTGTATGTGTGTGACCCTGTAGGCACTTGTACGTTCGGTAATAATCGTAAAATCTCATTTTACAATTATAAGCAAAGAGCGGCGTCTAGCAACACATCATTGCCACCCGAACGACAAGATCAATGCTGATTCCACGTGCCTCGGAACATGTCATCGTCCCTTCGTCCCATTATCAAGATTAAACACGAGACATGGAATATGTCAATCTCGCATATGTTTAATCTCGGTTTCTTGATCCTCGAGTTAACCGGTAAAATGGATACCAATGATATCATATATCATTATCCGAGCATGGCCATGCATTTACGGTTCAACTCTATCAAGAAACACTCCGATAATATACCCGTTATATGGGTTGGACGAATCCCCTCTGGATCATACAAAACCCACTACACACTCATCATACACCCAATGATTACCCTTACGTCTATCCAGTTATGGATGACCAGGAATAATATCAAAGAATATGACTCACATGTTGGGAACCTTGATGATCACAGGTCTAAGGACAATACATTATAAGAACCGCTATGGACAAAACATATAACGTTCCATGTAGCGTTCTTATGTGGGTCGGTCCAGTCCACAAGTTCTCTAACTTGTACCCGTATGTAGAATTCATATCACATATGCAATTCTCAACATACGCTAGTCTTAATTTATTATTACAACCCATCCATAATATTAATCAACTAGGGACAATTTAAGAATATGAAATATTCTAGGGTTATAAGTATGTGCAAGCGTTTATCTCATAAACGATACTTATTGGAATAACCTTAATGCGTATACATGACTACAAATAATCATCCATGATTGGCTTTTGGGCATATTACACTAACAGACTTCGCCGACCTGAACAAGGCCTGTCCTAAAGACTGCTACCCGTTGCCCAGGATTGACCAACCTGTCAACGCTGTGGCTGGATTTGAGTTCCTAATTCCTTGGATGCCAACGTAGGGTACCATCAGATCCCAATGGACCCGGCGAACGAAGAGAAGGCGGCTTTCGTCACAGACCAAGGAACCTACTACTGCCGCATGATGCCCTTTGGGCTCAAGAATACCGGGGCCACGTATCAATGAACAATCAATCAGCTGCCTGCAGGACAAATCGGGTGAAACGTAGAAGCCTATGTGGTCGATTTGCTCGTCAAAAGCCACACCTTCGAACAGCCCCTTCGGGATCGGGAAGAAGTCCTAACAATCTTGCAAGGATACCAAATGAAGCTTAACTCGGCAAAGTGCTCCTTTGGCATCAAATAAGCAAAAATTTTTGGGGGTACCTGGTGACGACGGAATAAGAGCTAATCCCGAAGAACTAAGGGCCATCCTGGAGATGCCCTTGCTGCAAAACATCAAAGAGGTGCAGAGATTGGCCAGAAGGGCTATCGTCCTAAAGCGCTTCATATCCTGAGCAGATAAAAGCCTGCCCTTCTTCAAAATTCGAAGGAGGCCATCCAGCAGCTCAAAGGGTACCCCACGTCCCCTCCATTGCTGACAAGCCCAAAAGAGGGGGAAACTCTGAATCTCTGCCTAGGAATTACGGACTCCACCGCAAGCTCCGTACTTATGGGAAATAGCCAATCTGGGCAAAATTCCTTATATTACATCAGCCACCTCTTGAAGGGAGTGGGGACACATCATCCCCGCATTGAGAAAGCTGCGTGCGCTGTCATCCTTTAAGCCCGGCAGATGAAGCCTTACTTCCAGGCACATCACGTCGACGTACTTACGGATCTCCCATTGGGTTAGGCCCTCCATAAGCCCAAAAACTCTGGGAGAATGATCAGCTGAAGCATAGAACCCAGTGAGTTCGGAAACACTTACAAACCAGGAACATCCATCAAGGCCCTGGCGCTAGCCGACTTCGTCGCTGAACATACATTTCAGGAAGTACCCACAGGGGAAACTACCAAGGTCTGGATACTGCATACGGATGGAGCGGTAATTACCCTCGACGCCAATGTCTGAGTGATCCTCAAAAGCCCCTCAGGTACACAAGTTCTCTATGCCCTCCGGTTGAACTTCCCCGTGACCAACAACCAAGCCAAGTACGAGGCCCTAATCGCATGGCTCAAGCTCGCAACCGAGGCTGAAATAACCACCCTTTAAATCATGTCCGACTCCCAACTAGTGGTTTCCCAGATCAACGGAACCTATGGGATAAAGGAGCCCACCTTGGGACTCTATCACGCAGAAGTCAAATGGCTCATCTCCGGTATGGTCATCAATGGGGGCCATGTCACCCTCAAACATATTCCGCGGGAGCAAAACCAAAAGGCAGATACCTTACCAAAAATAGTCAACCTCCTTAACACCGAGCTGCCCTTGGACATACTGATCAAACAACTGGATCAACCCAGCGTGGGAAGAGCAGGGGAAATTTTGGCAGTCCAACAGGGTCCCACCTAGATGGATCCTATACAACAGTACCTGCAGAACAGGGACCTCTCGGCTGACCGACTGAGGGTAGCCCAACTTATCAAGCGCTCAGCCCATTTTGCATTGGAGGGAGATCGCCTGTATTGTAAGGGGCTCTCAAGTCCCTCACTCTTTTGTTTCACTCAGGAAGACGAGGAAGTTCTCCTCAGGAAAGCCCGCCAGGGGACTTGCAGCATACACATGAGAGCTCGAGCTTTGGCCCAACACATACTCTGCAAAGGCTACTATTGGCCTAACATAAGTTAGGGCGCAGAAAGTCTGGTTAGGACCTGCCCAGACTGCCAATTCCACGGGAACATAACCCGAAAACTACCAACCTACTTGACAGACATCTCAGCACCGTACCCCTTTGCACAACGGGGATGGACATCGTAGGACCATTTCCTAAAGCCTCCGATGGGAGGAAGCACGTCCTAGTAGCTGTGGACTACTTCACCAAATGGGTCGAAGCCGAGGCTATGACAAAGATCACCTCCTCCAAAGTGACCATCTTCATCCGTAAAAATATATTCCCTAGGTTCAAGGTACCCCTGACCTTCATTATTGACAACGGGACCCAGTTTAAAAGTGAAAAATTTAGATGGTTTTGTGCAAGGTACGAAATAGAACAGAGGTTCTCCTCCGTCAGTCTCCCCCAAACAAACGGGCAAACAGAAGTGATCAATCATATCCTCCTAGATGGCATGAAAAAAAAACTCGGAGAGGCCAAAGGAATATGGTCGGATGCTCTAAAAGAGCTGTTGTGGGCTTATTGGGTCACGAAGCGGGGTACCACGAGAGAAACCCACTACCATCTGGTATACGGTACTGACGCAGTGACACCCATTAAGAAAATGATTGCTTTGCCCGCGCCTCATCGACTTCCGACAGAATACCAACGAGGGATTCCTCAGGGTCGAACTCGATCTCAGGGCGTCATGGTATAAAATCCGAGCTACCAAATTTCATAACTCCCCAGTGAAGGAACGAACCTTCAGAGTAGGAGACTATATCTTAAGGAAAGTGGAGGCAACCGCCCAAACCTCCCAAAAGGGCAAAATCGACCCTAAATGGGAGGGTCCCTACCAAGTGGCCCAAATCCTTCTCAAAGGAACCTATCTTCTGGCTCCCAGAATGCCTAGGAGATCGTTGAAACTCTCCTCCCGAGCGGCCAAAACAAACTCGTATGTACTAGTTAGGGTTCAGGCATATTTTGTGATCTTGGTTAATTATCTATGTATTGTGGTGAAGCCTTATTTTAAATAAAAAAGCCCTTTATGCTTTGAAATTCCAATTGATGTGATTTGAGTGCATTTCATGCATAGATCCCATGTATTTTGGGGAACTTGGCATTCACAATCTGTGCATATAGTGGTTAAGTCATAGAGCATATGCATCTCATACATCAACGAGCTACCTTGATATCGAAATTCAAGAGGACGCCCAAGAGGTTCTTCTCTCAACAGGACCTCATCAGACGAGACATCCTCTAAGGAACACCCAAGGCTGCCCATCTCTTAACGGGGCACCTACACATGAGGTTCATCTCTTAACGGGACCTTACGAGATGAGACATCCTCTAAGGAACCCCCAAGGCTGCCCATCTCTTAACGGGGCACTTACATAGGAGGTCCATCCCTTAACAGGACCTCATCAGATGGGACGTCATCTTAAGAACACCCAAGGCTGCCCATCTCTGAATGGGGCATCTACAAAAAAAGTCCATCTCTTAACATGCCACCTATATAAGAGGTTTATCTCTTAAAGGAACCTCGCACTCACAGAAGGTCCAAGCAAGGGTTCATCTTCTGACAGGATCCCATACACAGAAAGGGTACTTACAGCTGCGAGAAGGCGCAAATTCACTACCACCCTGATCAAAGGGCAAGGCAAGGTCCGTGCATCTAAAGGACCTCAAATAGAAACAAACACCTCCAGGAAAGGTGCCAACAAAGCCAAGACATCTTAAGATCCTACGAGAAAACATCTTCAATCCCTTCAGAGGACCCAAGGCAACAAGCCCAGGAGAGGGTATCTGCCAACCTCAGGATCTCCATTAGATCCTCCAAAACAACCTCTATGTCTAATCAAGGGACAAAGGCGACAAACCCAGAAGGGGATACCTGTAGAAATCAGAAATCCTACACAACATAGTCCCCCAAGTGGACCAAAGCCTCTCAACAATAAGACAGTGGGGCTACCTTAACAACATACTTCGAATGAAAACACATCTTATGCAAAAAACAGCAGGGAACCTTAACCATCAAAAGGTACCCCAACCACAAGGAACGCTCGTAGGAGGTTCCACCCAAACGAAGGATCAACTAAACTACTTCGAGCCTATCAGGCACGCCTACCATTTCAACTTACATAAACGAGTTCTCAAATATCATCATGCAAGGAACAAAAATGCATAGTGAGGCAACGGTAGCTATCATCGTAAGATAGAGGCAAGAGTTGCCCAATACATATCATGCGTGAAACGCCCGTGTCCCAATTTATTAATATAAAATAGAATTTTAATATAAAATGACTAAATTGCCCTTATCATTTCCGGGATACGAAAATCATCAACTAAACACCCGTATCCCAAATAACATTAAATTAATTACAACATGAGAAGTGACCAAAATGCCCTTCTATCCGGGATACGATATCAATAACATGATCAGCATTTAATCAAATAATAAATAATACAATGGAATCAAGTACGCAGCAGAAGACAAAAATACATAGCAACATGCATGCAATGGGCCCTATGGTTCCGACCCGAGGAGGAAAGCACCGCCACCTGCTGATATGCTCTTCTGATCTTAGACCAGCTGACCTGTGTAAAGACTGTGAGGGGGTGAGACCAACCACTGTCTCATCGCAAACAAATAAACCAAAGTATACTAATACAAATCAACCACAAATACTAGCATCAGGCAGTAGCAATCATAGTGCACAAATAAGTCACAATGCACAACACAAATTCATCATCAGAACTTACAACCTAAACTTGTCTTTAATCATCTTATTATCGTTGTATTTTTTTATTATTAAGATTTAATATTTTATTAGGGCCCTCTACTGTGTGCGTCGAGCTCGGTCCCGTCTCATGAGACAACCAGGGCATAAGCCCAATATAACCAGGACAAGGCCCAACACAATCAGTAAGAGAGAGAGATAGACAGAGAGAAAGAGGGAGGTAGAAAGGGGGAGATAGAAAGAGGGAGGTAGAAACCGGTCATCACAAACCCATATGCTAAACCGCTTACACCATGCTATCCTGCATGCAATCCCGAGGGGTATCACTTCCCGCTTGAACCAACCAGTCAACAGCCCCATAGTAGAATATTTTTATTGTATATTTTCTCAGTTATACTTAATGAGTTATATGTGCCATACATTATGATTGTTCAGGATTGTGTGGATTTAACATTTTGTTTTCAAGTCCGGGCCTCCGGCCCACAAATCACCACACTAACCACAATAGTATACCATGTTATTGAATCATAACAAAACGAATTATGCTCTACCGGCAAATCATATTCACACAGGCACGCTATGCACATAATCAGGCATATCACATCAAAAGCATCATCACTTAGACACAAAAGTGCAAACAAGGAGTTCCGCACAGCAAGCAGACATACAAATGGCATTCAATGCCAAACAAGAATTTCAACCTCATGTACCAAGTCTAAACCGAGTATTGCAGGCAGTAAAGTATACAAAGGTTTATATGTCCTCACCTGGACTGGAAGGGTCGCTTTGAAAGCCGACACTCGTTCAGCTACTCCCCAGGGTTAACCAAAGCCTAAACACATGGTCACATGTATCACTTAGATATTCATTCCAAAGATAAAGAGATGTACTCAGTTATATAAATTTATCGACAACAATCCTCAACCCGACACGGAACATTAGACGAACTAGGGACTAGGCCCACTATCTTAGTAAAACTAAAGATCTACGTAAGAACCAATTTTATCAAGTTCGAGAAACTTCAAGTGTATAAGTCACGAATGACTAGGGAAACCAATGCGTGGAAACTAAGGTTTTATAGTGTAAAACTCCATAATAAATCCATTAATCATGATTAAATCTTTTAAAGAAAATATAGCCTTGCTTAACCAACAATCCTCAAAAATAATTATATGGCTGTTGATCAATTGTTAGAGCTTGACAAAGGCCTAGCATAGTGTGTGCATAAAAGCAAAGGTTTAATAACCAGGAACTAACGAATTCAAAGAATTCAAAAACCCATGTAATAATAGTCATTCAAAGAGTCTAACATCCTATGCTGCCCAAAATTCATTCGTAAAAAACAAATTTCATGTTATAAAACTTCCAAGTAATGGTTTTGGAAAAATAATTGACGAATTCGCAACGACCAGGTAGAATTCTATAGAATGTCCACGTTGCATCACCAAGATTTAATGTCCATAATTGACTTTGAGTTGTAAACATCCACGTGCTGTGATTGACCCATATGACCAGCTAATTGACCCGCCAAATTTCAAGTCAATGATAAGTTATATTAATGTTATGAAAACCTTTCAATGAACTATCCAAAGAAAACCCAGAAAATATAATTCCTGCCACATTGATAATTTAAACCACGGCAACCACTATAACAATCAAAAACCAATACAAATTTCCTGTTAGTGAATGAAGAACTCACCCGCATGCTCGCTGCCCGGAACCGAACCAACCACCGCCAGTCCGATGCCAAACAACGACACGAAAACAGCCCCAAATCCACCTTGCTCCATCACAGCCACTGTGACCCAAACAATCGCCCACAGACACAAAACAAACAACCGAATTAACCATAGAACTCGAAACACAAAAGAGAGAGGAAAGGGGCGAAATCGACAGCTTACCATGTTCGGCGGCGGCAGCAGCACGCTGTCCGTTGAGTTCTTCTTGTGCCAAAGCCAACCTCAGCCTCGACCTCCTCACGCCAGACCCTCTTGAACCTCCCATAAAAAGTTGCACTTGCAGTAGCAGTTTGTGATGGCGGTGGCGACATGTCCTCGCAGCTTGAAGAAAAGAAAGAAGAAGAGAAGGGATGGTTGATGGCGGCGGCTGATTTCAAAGAAGAGAAGAGAAAGGACGAAAGAAAGAGAAGAAGAAAGAAAGAAAAAAAAGAAAAGAAAAGAAAAGGGAAGAGTGGGCAGCCGACAACAAAATGGAATGGAAGTGGGAGTGAGAAAAAGAAAAAGGGAAGTTAGGGTTTTGGCCAGCTAAGACCAAAACGACGTCGTTTTGGTCTTGTGCACGGTCAAACCCTTTGCCCTGGCCAACACGACCCAAAACTCACTCCCCCTTTGTGCTTTATGTTTGTAACATCCAAAACTACGTAGTTTTTGACAAGACTACAAACATAGGAATTTTCACAAATTACTCCTGAATAAAAATTAATTCCCATATAAAAGCTAATATCACTAAGGAATAAATTTTTTTTCTTGACCATAAATACCCGAAAAAATTTCGAAGGTAAAATTGGAAATAAAATTTCAAAAATTCTGAAAGTTTCATAAATTAAAATTATGAAAAACCGGGGCGTTACAATGCGGGAGCCCGCAACAATCCTACACAAAAGGATTACATGCTAGCTAATCATCCTGGCCCATCATAAGATACAACAACAGGCCGGGAAAGTCCGGAACCCTGATAAAAAAAAGAGATCTATGAAGTTACAAAACACAAAAGAGGGTACAGATAAATAGGCCCAAGGAGTCACTAAGCTTCACCCTCCTCCACGGAGGTCCCACTTGGTCCGACACCATCCGCAGAAGCTGAGAGTTGATCCTCAGTGGCTGGTACCTCTGGTCCCTCAAATATTGGGTGAGCTAGAAGCTCCTTCGCGTCATCAATGATCTGCTCCTCTCCAGAATCAGGGCCCAGAGTAGCAGATATGAAGGAGACATCCGCACCAGGTACCTGGCCAGAACCCCCTTGCGATGTTTCCCTGCCAATTTACCCAAACAATCTTGGGTCAGCTCCACAGCAACATCCACTGTCACTTTCAGAGCGATAATCTCCTCCTCCACAGAAGCATTCTTCTTCCTCTCTTTTTCCAAATCTTGGCGAAGGAACTGAGGGTTCCCTACCTTGACAAAGTCCATATAGAGGGAGAAGTACTTGTCAAATCAGGCCCTATAGTGGTCCCTTTCCTCCTGCAGCTCCGCAATCTTCCGCTCCGATTCTTCGTTTTCACGAATAAAGATGGCGACACGATGACACCATATTTGGAGCTTGAGGAACGACTGGAAATTGCAAAACCCAGTAAGCTACCCACCACGGAAAAAATAACAAAGTAATAAACACAACTACGGGTGGGCAGGGTACCTTCCAAGACTCAGAGGCCTGCCCCACCATGGCCTTCCTCAAGTCTTCCTCCCTAATTCTCTCTGTGGAGAACGATCCATCCAGGTACATGTTCACCACATTGTTCATCGCATGGTACCCACTTCGGGAGCCGAATGGATCACATAAAATGTCACAGGCCGAGAGATGCCTAACAGAGTAACCGATCAAGTGGTTCAAATTATGGACCCATGGAGGTTCCTAAAATTAAGGCCAAGAGGTGCCTAACTAAGATGACCCATCAAGTGGATCAAAGTATGGACCCATGAAGGCTCCCAAAATGAAGGTTAGGAGATGCCTAACGAAAATAACCATCAAGTGGTTCAAAGCATGGACCCATAGAGGTTCCCACAATGAAGGCCACCCATAAAATGATTCAAAAACCAAAACCTCACGAAGGTTCCAGACAAGGGTCATGAAAAGTTCCCTACATTCACACACTCAGTATGCAAATAAATATTAAGCAACCACCACTCGCAGGATGCTTAGTGGGAGATGGCTGCTCTTCAAGAAAAATCCTCACCAAAAACTCATACAAGGCATTTGATTCTTTGAGGATCATAAAGATTGATCTATGTCATGTTTCCACTCGAAACCCATGGCCATATCCATTGTTAGGAAGCTCGGGAATCCCAAACGGTTACCCTAAGTACTGGGGGCTTGTAATGGGAAGGCTTCCCAAAGGTTTCAACCAGAAAATTCGAATCCCATTAAAGTTGACGAAATGTCTTCCCAAATACCGTTCAGAGGGACCAATGTTTTTACAGATGCCTATCTTAAAATCACCTCATTAGGGACGTCAGATAGCCCCTTGGTACCCAAAAGGCCGCTCCTCTCTCAAATGGGCCCTTCACAAGCAAAAGTACCCATCTCTTAGTAAGGCATCTACCGGATGTAAGGAGATAATATGTTGGCACAAGAGAAAAATGATGGGAGAATACATACCTCTTGTAGCGAACAAAATTGGCACCTGCCCAAGCACTGCCCAGGCAGCTGAAAAGGGTACATATATCTCGAGTCGGATTACAGCATCCGAGTTAGGACCCCCTGTCAGAGAAGGCACTCCAAAGCTTACCAATATGCTTCCCACATCAACATTTGACAATTTTTAAGAAAGCATAGACCATATAGCACCCTCTAAACCTTCGTTACACTGCACTCTTTTTCCCTTCATCAGGTTTTTATCCCATCGGGTTTTTTCTGATAAAGTTTTTAACGAGGCAGTCTTCCTTAAAGCCTATTCCTTAAATAAGATGACACCCAAAGGGCCATAGATACTTAAATTCCCAAACTTGTACCAAGTTCAACCATTTAGGGGGCTAAGTGATATGGCCAGAAATACTCCAAAGCCCAATAAGATTGAGCCCGTGATCTACAAAGCCTGATTCTCCAATTGAAGGAGGCCAAACAATGATCAGTCCATCTTCATTTATAGCTTACACCCACATATGTCCAAAATGGAAGCCCAATATGGGGCATCCCGCACTAGCTCGGAGGGACCCTCCTAATGGCTTCCCCAAGGAAGCTCCACGGCAGCTCAAGGCGGGAACCTCGTGGCATCCAGCTTCCCAAGCACGACTTGCTCAAGAAGCCATGACAGCTCCTTAAATCAAGGAAAAGTGGGGCCACCAAAACTTGCCCACGAAGTAAATAACAGTGTTTTTGGCTCTATATATATATTGAGTCCAACTTATGTACAAATCAATGGCAAATTAAAGGGAATAATACAATTTCCACTTACTCTCTCAATTTTTCCATATCATTAGGTTATTTCGGTAACTAACTAGGAGAACGATACTTATCAATTACGAGAATTTATTTTTTTTATGTGACTTATCATGTTTTCTTAGGATACAAGATAGAAAAATCTCATTCCAAAACTATGTTGTTTTGTTGCAATTTTTTGTTTTAACTTGTTTGATTTATTTTTTTCTTCTTCTCCAATCCAAATAACAAAAACTTAGTTTCTTTCTACAAATGTTTTATTCTTTTCTTTTATTTTTTGTTTTTTTTGGTTGTCCATCCCGCTCAATGGTGATGTTTTTCGTACACAAAGACAATCAAGTAGCTTACGAACTCAATGACATATTAAACTAAGGTAATTTTATTTACTTTAGGAGTCTTTATTATATTGGCTTTTTAAAGAGTTCTTTAAAGAGTCTAACTGTGTTTAAATTTATGAGTTATGATTTGCCCGTTAAGTAAGAATTATGAGTCATTTGTCTGTTAGGTAAGAGTCATTATAAGTGTTAGTGTTTTATTACTAGTGTAGTAGAAGTAACAAAGTGTGTTTAAACAAGTTAGATTTGTCCCTGAAATATTGTCATATTGGTCTATTTTATGAGCATTAAATGATCTCTTTCCTATTTTGTCCTTTATTCACATGAAGTCAGATCTTTGTTGGATTTTATCTTCTCTTAAATAAGGGATAATTTAGTCTTAACCTAATACAATATTCTTAAATTTACAGCTATTAAATGCATTCCTTAATACGTGTGTTGATTCCTTAAACGTCAATAAAAAAGGGACAGATGGAGTAGTAGTTAATGAGAAAAATAACAAGGTTGTTTGCCTAGCTACTAGGAAAAAAACAGGAACAAAGGTAGTATTATAGTTGGAGGCGTGGCATATCCAAGGCCTTCAGGTTGTGTACCTATTCGAGCCAACTCCCTTCTACAATCACTTTTGGAATGGCTGTTTGGTTAATCTGAAAATGGCGGAATGAGTTCATCTTTGCTGATATGATACGGCCAAGTTTTGGCTGGCATATTCAAGTATGTTAGAGAGATCACTGCTGAATTTGCTCTCATAGACACGCATTTGCATGCGCCGAGGCTCCACCCTGTGCGCTGGGTTCCACCAGATTAGGGTGTCCTGAATAGGGCTGAGAAAAAAACCGTGCCGACCGAGTCGAGTCGATATCGAGGTTAAACTGACGGTATTGGTTCGAAAAATGGGTAAGTCCCAGAGCCACCCCACTTTTTTGTACCATGCCGAACTAAAGGGTATCAGGAGCCGGTCGGTTGTGTTTCGAACCGTCGGTACTCGGCACAAGCCGATACCGCCCGACCCAACACACACCCCCCAACCCAACAAAAATAAACACCCCAACCCAAATTATCAACCTAATACCCAACAATCCACCCAAGTCTACAACACAAATTAAAACCCTAAAATCACTTCACTTCACTCTCTCTCTCTCCCACTCGCGTCTCTCTCTCAGTCGAACTCCTCAAACCCTCCTCTCTGTCTCTCTCTGAACTCCGGCCAGCCTCCCTTCCTCCTCTAAGGCTCCGCCACCCTAATTCCCCTCCTCCCTCATCTCTAATCTCCACGAAACTCGTCACTGAATTCAACTCGCAGCCATATTCTATCAAAAAAAAACTCGCAGCCACAAGTTTAAAAGAAGAAAAAAGCTTAAAGCTACCGCAATCTCACACAGATGCTACACTCCACCATCCACCAAGCCGTCTCCAATCCTTCCCTCCGATAGCCCCCTCCACCGCATCTCCTCCGACGACCGACATCAGTAAGAACCTCAACCTCGTCCTCAAGTGCCATCCTTTCGTTGTTGGGTGAAGATGAGGGAGCACATCTGAAAATTAAATAGAAATTTATTATTTTAATTTGACTCTTTGAATAGATTATTGGTCTTTTCTATTGTGATAATGATGATTGATTTTTTAGATCTTTTTGGTAACAACCCATTGTTAAAAAGATTGATCTATTTGAGTGTCAACTTCTTCCGTTCGTTTTTTTTTCGGTGAGAGAAGGAAGGAGATGAATTTGTACAATCGGTCGGTATGCTTTCCAACAGAACCGACGTCGGTATGTATCGGTATCATACCGATCGGTAAAATATGAAAGGCGGCACGACATCGGTTGGAATTTAGAGTCAGTATATTGAGCAACGGTATGTACCGTATCGATGATTTGCATACCCCTAATCCTGAAAATCAATACTGTAACAATTATGCCACTGGTGGGGTGATTCGAAACTCAAAAGGAGAATGGTTAGGGGTAGAGGTGGGCCCAGGTGGCTGAGGGAGGTCATGGTCCTCGTAGATTTTTATTTTTTTCCATATAAGTCCCATCATAATATACTCGTGTGCTCCCTAAACTTCTAAATTTTGTCATATAAGTCATATCGTAATATATATTTAGCCCCTACTAAATTTTATTTTTTCACATAAATTTATATTATTACACACAAAATAATAATGACCCCCTCTAAAAATTATATCTAGCTCCGCGACTAGTTAGGGGCTTCATAAATAAGGTAGCCCCATGCTCCACCCTGACGGCGGAGATACAAGCAATTCACGATGGCCTCTCACTAGCAACAGAACATGACGCTGGAGATGTGATCATTGAGACAGACTGCTCAGATGCCATAAAGCTTTTAACTGGTGACATTCCAAGCCGACTTCGGCACCACCCTCAGCTGTTAAACATTCGCATCCTCATTGGCCATTTTGCTCGTGTTCGGTTTCAATTCTGCCCACGTGACGCGAACCAGGCGGCGGATGGTCTGGCAAAGATGGCACTCACAGCTTCACAGGATTTCATTGCTTTACATGATGCACCTAGGCATATTTTACGTATTCTGCATGTTGACTCTCTGAGCTCCCAATCTGTAATTTAAGTATGCTTTAGACTCTCTTTATAAGCCAAAAAAAAAAAATAGTTGGAGGAAAACGAACTAAAATACTGCCTTTTTTTCCTGATTTAGGCCCGCTGATGCCTAATGCTGATGCTACACTGCTAACCCATTATAAAAGCTCAAATTGTCTCTTCAATACACTGATCTGACTATGTAATGCTTGCTCAGTCATATTTTGTTGTCAATCTGACTATTTTCCCAGGTTGCCGGCCTATATGATTCTAGCCATGATGACTGATGAGTAATGGCTAATGGGATCCTTCATAGCGGTCCAGAGCAATCATATAATGATTTATATAGAAGTTGTTTTGAAGTGGTTTTCTTGATACAGGAAGGTTTGTTGCTAAACATAAGGTATTATGTCCTGCCAATGGCCCTTTTTTGCCCTTGGACGTTTCAGTTTCTCAGACAGTAAATAAATCAAACTGCCGCTGGCCTTCCATCCTTCCTTGGGTCGCTAACAGCAGTAAGTGTTCCACGAAATATTTGGTTGCTACTATAGTCTCCGCTATCTTTATGGCCCATGTCAGAGCGGCTTTGGAGGCTTTGAACAACAAACTGGATCATAGCTCCTTCTGCCTTGGACTTCAACTGATGACCTCTTGCTTTCAAGAAAAGTCTGGTTTCCCTTGATACCTCTATGTGCTCACCATTGATCACAGTCAAGTTCTCATACGAGACAACATCTGGTATTAACTGCACAGAATCAAAGTTTAAAGTAAAATATATTTCCTCAAAGAAGATTTGAGAGCAGAAAATGTTCTTCTCAACAGGAAGGTAAAAGAATATAAGATTTCTCTCTGTTGAAAAAAGTTGAAAACCTCGTGGTAGACCCTTGGACTCTGCACTGCAGCTAGAGGTTCCATTCCCAAGACGAAATGATTAAGAAAAACTTGTAGCACTCCCTCAATGATAAACAATCCGCCATCTCCACCAATGACTCCAGCCAGCTGGTTATCCTGCCAGATTTAGAAAAAGGGTGTTGCAACTGATTGGCAAATGTTTAAACCTTGAGCCGAAAAAATGAAGTTGAGCTGCGCAGAATTCAGATTTTTAGCGACGGAATACATCTCATTAAGAGATGCAATAGCTAAGTTTCTAATAGTTCTACCTTGGTAATAATAAGGGGGGTCATAGAAGATAAGGGTCTCTTGTTAGGTGCAATGAAATTTGCAGGAGAGGGAGGCCGCTTATCAGGAGATAACTCTGTGGGCGCTGAGAAGTCGCCCATCTCATCGTTGAGCAGAATACCAGTAGAGGGAGAGAGCACTCCAGCTCCAAAACCATAATTAACAGTTGTTGTCATTGACACAGCATTTCTCTCTGCATCAACAATGCAGAAATGGCTAGTTCCATGATCCCTAAGCTGACTCCATCTGCCAATCATGGACTAAGAGCTTTAGTAAGAAGTATTCACTAAGTTGGTGACAGGGACACAAGTAGGAGAATTAGCAGCCGGTATAGATTGATGTGATTAACTTGCAAGGTCATGTATACCTGCTCATGTAATATTCTGGAGGAAAAGTGGTATTATCTAGAATCAATTTCTGAAATTGCTTTGCATAGGATGGAGAAAGCATTTCAGATATATATTTGGTTATGTCTACAAAACGAGGATCGCCCAAGTTCATGCGGACAGCGAGCATATGCTTCATTGCTTCGATTAATCGATGTAGACCAAGGTTTCCGGTAGCAGCATTAGAGCTTCCATAGCTCTCCAAAATGTTTAAGACCTGTTCGCATCATTTTAAGATCAGATAAGCTCAATGCAACTCGACAAGAAATGCAGACCTGTAATGAGAGAAAAGTGCTAAGTGCTGAAAGATATAGAATCCCATTGCTAGATCATCAATTAGTTCTAAGTTAATGGTATCTACTATGCTCGTCAAAAGAGGGAGAGCACATTCATCAAAACAGCCAAATGTCGTTTGAAACTAGCACTATATAACTTTCTGTACGTAGCAGCATATATTTGAGACAAAAATATACAGAAACAGAGGAAGAGGGATATGACTCACCAGAGAGAGCCCAAGTGTTCCACTTGAAGGTGGTGGCATTCCATAAAAAGTATAACCCATCAAGTTTGCTTCCATTGCATCGGTTATCACCACCTTATAATTCTTCAAATCCTCCATTGTCAATATCCCACCAGCCTCTCTCACATCCTTCACAAACTTCTCACCAAGAGTGCCACTGTAAAAAGCTTGTGGCCCTTGCTCTGCTATCGCCTCCAGGCTTCGGCCTAGCTCCACATTGTAACAAGTATCACCAGCTTCTAACACCTTTCCATTCGGTGCAAATACTTGTTGCATTCCACGGTCATTCTCGATCTTTTTAGTCTTTGCTAGAGCTTGTGCAAGAAAAGGAGAAACCACAAAACCTTCTTTGGCAAGCTTGATTGCAGGTTGGAACAAAGTCTTCCAAGGCAAACGCCCATGCCGTAACCATGCTTCATATAGGCCAGCAATCTCACCAGGAACTCCTCCTGATATAGCACCTAGGTACTTGTTCTCCATGTTGTTCGCATACATGTCCTGTTTGATAAAAAATAACATGAACAAACAGCCATGGAATCAGTCAATTTGGATAAATAAATGCAAAGAAAACATAGACTGGACCAATCATATCATAGTTACCAAATAGAACCAAGAAATATCAACTTGTACTAATATTAGGACAACTTTGAACCTTTGTAGCTGCCAAGGGAGCAGTTTCCCTCGAGTCAAATGCTTGAGCTTGTGAATTTGATGAAGACCTGACAACAATGAAAGCTCAACCTCCTATACCACTTGCCTGTGGATTAACAACACCAACGCACAATGCGGTCGCAACTGCAGCATCCACAGCATGCCCACCTTGTCGAAGCATTGACGCTCCGATTTCTGAACATCGACCATCTTCAGCAGCAACAACACCCTGATCTGACTCAACAGTTCCAGAATCACGAACTGCAAACCCTCCACTGTGAGTGTTTCCTCCTCTAAGTATCCAGCAAGTCAAGTCACCTCCAAGTATAAGGCACGCAACTGAAAACCAGAAGCACGCCTAGCATTATAACTTTGATATTTCTGCATCCATGAAAGATGGATGGGACTAGACAATCTACTTTCATGTCTCTTCCCAAGTTGGCAAATCAGTCTTTTAAAAATAAAAAAGGTAAAGGATCATATTTTTGGGGGCAAATAATGGGTAGAAAAATGGGTTTTAGTTATATTTAGTACCCAACTTTACGTTTTGCATCAATCGTTTATCTCAAACTTTTTCTAAGTCATTATATCCTCAAAACTTTTCATGGTCACCATGCATATCTGGGTATAAATAAAGGACAATCAACGTTCTACTAAACATCTCAATAAAAAAAAAAAAAATCAATAGAAAATTTTAAAGCAAAATTAATTATCGTGCTGGTGTTTTACTTCTTCAATATCCAGAATGAGACTACAAAGCAATTGGATTTTGAGGGGACCAGTTAGATATATTTAGTTTTTACTTTGCAGAGGTGTGTTGTTCTGATACAGTATAAACTTTTTGGAGCAAAACTAATGAAGGCAATAGAACCCGTGTTGTTTTGATACAGTATAAACTTTTTGAAGCAAAATGATGGCAATGGAACCCGTTTATGGAGATCACGAAACGAAGAATAAGAATGGGTATATATATAGTGCATGTAGTATTCTTTCCTATAGGTTAGTTATCTTATACTATTATGGTATGAAATTTTGTATTATAATAAAATACATTGCAAGATAACAACTAAAATTTACTGACTAGTATAATTTTATATTTTTATCTTTCTGAAGCTATAACATAAATTTTTGAATTATTATTTTCACATAGAATACAATAGTTTTTAAAAAATTTCCATTACTTTATTATATAATTATACTCATTTTTCATAATTTTAAAATTCAATAAAAGTAGTAAAAAAAAATTCATGATTTTAGAATATTATTTTATAAATATAAAAATTATATTAACTTCTTCATCGACGCCTATAACTTCTTTTTATACTTTAAATGTATATAACATATTTTTTATATTTAATATTTTATTATTTATTTATGCTGGCAACTATAATTCGTAATATTTGGCCTGCAAGTATTTTTTTGGACCTATCATACAAAATATATGCTTATTTTTTTATTCTTTGTTGACACATTAATTCTTTTCCAATTTTTTTGTGATCCATTCGGTTACTATCGTTTTATCATACTTACATAACCAATTTGTTGAATTACTTATGTAACTAATTTTCTAATACTATTACCTTTAATTTATATTCTTGATCCTTTTCTTATAAATAGTTTATTTAAACATTTAATTTGGCCTTGCAAGTTATCAGTTGCACTCGTGCCAAAACATGATAGAGACCAGACGATTTAAACCTTGACAATTTGGGGCCTTTCACGCTAGAACTTGATACTGCTGATAGTACACATAGTCGTACTTGGAGGCTTCTTCCCCCTTATCTCTATAGAAGGAAACGAATTTGAAGAGTGAATCAGAGCTACCAAAGGAGAATGAAGTGAAAAATAAGCAGCAACTTTCCTCTTAAGCTTGAGAGTGTTCAAAAGAACTTTGTGCCTTATTTGTAAAATCTCTTGAGTGAGTCACTCTTGTAGATTTTTTTCTTAAGAAAGGGTTATATCTTAGACAAGCTTAAGAGTCTTTTGTGCTGATTAGTAGCAGGCAAAGCTAGGATTAACTTTGGGAGAAAGGTAACAAGTTAAACTTGAAAAAATTTGTGAGAGATTTGCTTTGTTGGTTTGTCCTTGGAAGAAACCAACCGAGTTAGGTTGGATAGGAATTATCTTATTGGGAAACTCAAAAGCAAAACTTGGATTAACTTTGTGGGTGTGAGAAGTTAGAGCTTAGTCTAAGTGAAAACTTGTACAATAGGTCATTGGTTGATTCTCTCATAAACCAAGGTCAGTGAAGGTTATGGATGTACTCCTCACTAAAAATCCGGTGGCCAATCTCTTCTTCTCTTTGCTTAAGTATCCTCTTAACCGTCCAGTTTAGATACAAAACTGAATCGGCATTAGTGACACCAAATCTGCAATTAAGCAAAACAGACTAATTCACCCCCTTCTTAACCAAGTTGGGCCTACAAATTGATTTTCTTCAAATGTGAAAATTCAAAGAATTTCATGAAAGAGATGGAGAAGCCACATACAAAACTCACAAATAAATAATAAAACTCACAAGTGTAAATTTTTATTTTTTTTAAAAAAATTAATATATAAATGAATAAATAACTGAAAAATTACTTTAATATTGAAATATACACTAGTCGTGTATGAATAATTTTAAATTTTTTTATATGTTGGGTCCTTGGGGTTTGAGCCTCAATCCCATCCTCATTTACGAATTTCCCGCAGTGCAAAAATATTCCTCGTCCCACTGTAGGGAAAACTATCCCCATCTTTGTTCTCCGTTCCTATTAATATTCTTAATTTTGTGTCTAAAAGTTCATACTCTATCATAACAACACAATTGTGCAAAGCAAAAACTAAAGTGACCTAAAAACTTAATTGTTTTTAATCTCAATCTAGAAATTGGAGAAATAAAATACCAGCCGGATAATTAATCTTGTTTTAGATTTTTTTGTCAAGAAAATTTTTTATTGAGATGTTTAGTAAAATATTGATAGTTGTTTATTTAAATTTTGGTTGGAAAAAAAAACTAAAACAACTATAATTAGATTTGAAAAAGATCTAAAACAACTCAAATTTATAATTCAATAATAATAGGATAAATTATATAATTTTTAAAAAAATTAAGGACCAAATTAAAATAAAAATATGGAAAGAGGGAGATGTTATGATGTTTCATGGTGGAAAAAAAAATATGCCACATAGCCCATTAGAGTGCGACATGGGTGCACCCATAAAACCCAATCATTCATCATATTTTAAACCCAATTTAAACTAATTAAGATATGCTTTGAGGATAGAGAGTAAAACTTAGGATAAAAAGTAGGTGGGATTTTAGTGCATGTATTTGGGGTGTAAAAAATGAAGAAATGTTTAGAATGACGTCATTTTATGATACTCTTAAACCCGAGGTAGAAGCGGTGCCGAAAACCGAGTTAATCCTGGGAGAGTAGGTGAGATCCTAGATCCTAATTTGACACATGGAAGGTGGTGAGACGATGTCGTTTTGCACAACGGACAATTGAGGCAGCATCCACGTTAACACATGCCTAGCCTGAGACTCGCGAGAAACTTGACCGAGAAAAATTTAATTATATAAATGACTCATAAAAAGTTTGAGGTACACAAAAATTATAAAATTTGGGTATCAAATATACCCAAAACTCTCTGAAGAAAGATCCAAACTCAAATTGGAAGTATGATTAATATATGCAGCATAAAGAAGTCCAGTTCCCTGAGAATCAATTAATGGCTTTCAAGACCTGAAGATCCTACCCGGTCATCAGCGGATCTTTAGGAAACAACCAACAAAACCTTAAATTTCATGAGTATATGAAATAACATCACAAAACCTGAAATTTCATGAATATATGAACAGTGTTAAGAATATTTAAACCAAAAACTTAAGTTAATGGTTAAGGCCTTAGAGTTGTTTGATCCTTACTATTTTAAAACGGAAGGACTCTAAATAAACCAGTGAAGTGAACCACCAAAGATTCACATATGTTAAACAACGTTTCCAAGATCAAATGTACTATCTCACATTGTGTGCCCTTTTTTTGTTCTCTGTGGAACTTTGGTGATACAAAAAAGTTCCACAGAGAACAAAAAAGGGCACCCCCAAAATATTACTCAAAGTTGCATATAACACTAACTCCCCCCCAACCAAAAAAGTCAAACAAAAAAGTCAAACAAGTATCAATTTGATCATTTGGGTCTTACCTTCCCTACTGAACGATGACATCCCAGAAAAAAATACACACGCACAAGCAAAAGATATTATCAGACTACAAAACAAAAAAGACAAGGGAGCTGACCGGTGGAGATGGTTATGACAGAAACAGCAAAGAAACACAGAACCCTGCTACTATTGCTCCAGCTCTTCTTCTTCTTACTGAATGAGAGATCACTGCCCAACAGTGAAGCTTCCATGCCATGTTGTTGTCTCATGATTAATATGTTGTTTTACTGTCTCTGTCGTTGAAGTACTGGAGCTCAGGAGAGCAACATAGTTGCTAAAGCTGCTGTTGTTAAAGAATGAACCATACTTGGACTCCTCTCTGCACTCTGGTTGGTTGTTATGTACTTATGTTGTCTTTTATTCATATAATTGGGTAAATGACCTTTTATTTCTCTTCATTTTCAGAAAGTGTTTCATGTTGTCCCTTAACTTTTTGTCTGTTCAATGTTGTCCCTTAACTTTTTGTCTGTTCAATGTTGTCCCTCAATTTTCACAAAGCCGATCATTTATGCCCCTATCGCTGCCAGTTTTTGCTCACACGGCGCTAAAAAGTCAATGATGTAAATAGATGGAATTACATATTTTGGAAATAAATGAATTGAAACTATTTTTAAAGTTAAACAAAATGCATTGGATCCCACAAAAAGTTAAGCTATTCAATAAAAGTGGGCGAGAAGGGCCGCGCCACGTGTTATAAAAATTAGGAAAATGATGCATTAATTCAAGCGAATATATAGCCCATGCTTTTCTAAATAACATCAGAAACTTCCATCGGCCAGGACAAATAGAATTCAGTTGACCCTGGAAATATATAAGGGTACCACTTTTGGTTTTTTTTCGGTTTCCATCGGGTATCCAGAGTTTTGTCCCGACTAATTCGGTCGACCTGCGTCGCACACCTGGGTATGGTGGGTGAGTCTCCCACTGGGAATTTTTTGCGTACACGAAGACTCGAACCCGAGACCTCGCTTAAGCAGAACCAAGTCGCTTACCACTTGGACCAACCCCACATTGGTAGGGTACCACTTTTGGTTGTGTATGCACACTTATAAATATAATCAATTACTACAAATAAGCACAATAAGGGAGAATTCTGACATGATGTGATTTAATCTTTAAAAAAAATAATATGAAAATTTTTCCTTACAGTTTTACGTTTTGTTTTATTTTTAAAAATAAATAATGTTTTTATATAGTATTATTGTTTTAACTGCGTATCAATATTAATAATTATACTTAATTTAATTCTTTCTTTTCACTAGCAAGGTAATTTTTATTTTAATTTTACTGATGACTAATTAGTACCATAAAATTAATTTTGAGTTTTTATTTATTTTTTTGGAAATAAATAATTTTCTTGATCTATTATTCTTGTTGTTACACTATATGCAGTTGAAATAATGAAAATAATCATATTATATTCATTCAGGTCACCACCTCTAAAGAAACGGCATATTGAGCTGGTAGGAATCCCAGTACTACATCACCAAAACATTATATATATATATAAAAAAAAAAACATGCACACACAATTGCACAAACATTAGAATATGGAAGATATATAGGGAACCTCCCCCATGTGGCACCGATCCGATCCACGATAAGATTGTTTAAATGGGGGCGTGTGCGGAGCGGGCCCAGTTTTGTTTTTCCAAGTTGCAAGAGAAAGAACATTTGGAGTCCAACCTCCAAGTTCCGAGGTCCAACTTGCAGCTATAATTATGAACCATATTTTGTTGCATTTTTTTTCTCTTATTATAATACTTATCATGTAGATGTAGATCCGTATACCAACTCCTTAAAATAAATGGAATTGGCCTTATTGTCACTTAACTGGTGTTACACTATTACTGCATTGCATTTTTAACCTGTATGTTGTTTCTTCCTAATTACAAGTTTTTTCTGAATTTTGCCTCAACGAGGCTGGACTAAGTAGATTTTTCTTTTTCTTTTAGTTGACAAGTAGAGTTGAATAACTTGTGCGGTTAGGTGACATCTAAATCAAATCACTAACCCTAAAAAATTATCAGATCTAATTATGTTGGACACAAGAGCAGATTGATATGACGGCGCAAATATCGAGCCCAAATAATGCAAGCCCAACCCACTAAGTAGAAGGTCCAAGAACACTAACACTCTAGTGCAAGACAGTTGGTCTGACAGTTGCCAAGCACCTCTCCCTAAGCTATTAGATCGAGATGGTACAGAAGAACACTGATCGTCAGATTTGGATGACCTCAGCTGCCTATAAATATTAAAAAGGAGAGAGAAAAGAGACACGAAAAGAAAGGGGCTCGGAATTTCTTCCAGCGGCCTAAAGCTTGGCAAACCCTCGATGAACTATTTTTTCTTCTTGTATTCTCCTCCTCCATTGTACTCCATTCATTATCTAATAAAATGCTATGTTTTTCATCTAGCTTCATGTTTTATTGTTGGATTCCAATCTCTATCTTTTCCGAGTTATATCACGGATCTTAGGGGCCAAGTAGAGGGCCAAGCCCAGGGGCGGATATAGGGGGCCCCCAGAATTTGGTTTTCTATATATATGGTAATAATTAGTCATAAAATATTAAGTAGTTTGGTGGTTTGCTCTTTGCATTCCAAGTGATTGGCCGGGCTTGAGTCTTGGCAAAGACTTTGTTTTATCATTTTTTTTCTATTTTCACACATATGATATAATTTAGTCCCTATTAATCTAGAATTAATATATTTTGGCCCCCCTTAAAATTTTCTTCTAAATCCGCCCTTGGTCCCCCCTAAAATTTTCTTCTAGATCCGCCCCTGGCCCCTCTAAAATTCATTATTTATATATAGTAATATGTTCGACATGAATTTCTAAGTAGCTTGGTGGTTAAACTGTAGTGGTTACTGGTTAAAGTGCTGTCAAATTTCCTGGAATAATTTGTATAATTATGGCTCCCCCTCGGCAGAGAAAAAAAACCTAATTTGTTGGTTCTTTGAAAATAACTATTTCACAGAAGCAACATACGCATGATGTGATTGAGTAAGCAAAGATTACGAAAGCTAAGACGGAACTTCTAATAGCAAGAGAAATTATTGCAAAATCACTGACTTAAAATCTAATATGAAAAGTATTTAAATGTGTGAAATCATGGACAAAATTTAGGTACTGCATAATTGATAATTTCAACTATATTCATTCTTTGGTGCACGAGAAAAAAGTATGTTGAACTTCAAGTAAGCATCGTAAGTGGGCATGACTTGATGGATATATTAAAAGGAAAACTCCTTTATCAAAATAACTGAAGAAAGAAAAAAAGGAAAGAGAACTGTTTTTTTTTTTTTTTTTTGCTAAATCTTAATTTGCACAACCCATTTTTTACCCTAAAATCACTTAGTCAAACAAATCTGATATTTAACTTTCAAAAAGTATCAAATGGGCCATTGTTACTCTGTTATTCTAAAACCATGTTGTTTTGCTACAATTCTCTGTTTTAACCTTGTTTTGTTTAATTTTTTTTTTTTCTCTTCTTCACCAATCCAAAAAGCCAAAACTTAAGAGTTTCTTTCTACTCATGTTTTATACTTTTAAGACAATCTAAGTCGCTCATGAATTTGTTGATATATCAAACTAAGGTAGTTGTATTTAATTTAAGAGTCATTCTTATTGCTTGTACCAAGTCCAAAATCGTTGAAGTTTGTGCTTGGGTTCAGAGTGGGTCAAAATTTTTAGAGTATTGATCACTCGCCTTCAAGTTTGAAATCAAGTTTCAAGTGAGATGATCACTACTATGTTTGAGTTTAAAGTATATTGATCATTGAAAATTCAAAGGCAGGGTGAATTGATCATTTTTGAAAGTGAGATCTCCGAAGATTTGGAAGATAGAAGTTATCCCAGGTTGACGGCCTATATGATTCTAGTAATGATGACTGATGAGTAATGGCAAAAATGGGATCCTTCCTACCGGTCCATCTTGCATGTTGTTGTGGGTATAGCAATTAGACAAGTATTCTCAAGCAATAGGAGAATTTACAGATGAATCATATAATGATTATATACAAGTTGTTTTGGAGTGGTTTTCTTGATACAGGAAACTTTTGTTGCTCAATATAGGGTATTGTGTCCTGTCAATGGCCCTTATGTGCCCTTGGATGTTTCAATTTTTCAGACAGTATATTAATCAAACTGCCGCTGGCCTTCCATCCTTCCTTGGATCGCTAACAGCAGTAAGTGTTCCATGAAATATTTGGTTGGTACTGTAGTCTCCGCTATCTTTATGGCCCATGTCAGAGCGGCTTTGGAGGCTTTGAACAATTAACTGGACCATAGCCCCTCCTGCCTTGGACTTCAACTGATGACCTCTTGCTTCCAAGAAAAGTCTGGTTTCCCCAGATAGCTCTATGTGCTCACCATCGATCACAGTCCAGTTCTCATAGGAGACAACATCTGGTATTAACTGCACAGAAGTTAAAGTTTAAATTAAAATATCTTTCCTCAAAAAAAAATTTGAGAGCAGAAAATGTTCTTCTTAACAGAAGGTAAAAGAATATAACATTTCTCTGTTGAAAAAAGCTGAAAACCTCGTGGAAGACCCTTGGACTCTGGACTGCAGCTAAAGGTTCCATTCCCAAGACAAAATGATTAAGAAAAACTTGTAGCACTGCCTCAATTATTAACAATCCGCCACTCCCACCAATGACTCCAGCTAGCTGGTTATCCTGCCAGATTTAGAAAAAGGGTGTTGCAACTGATTGGCAAATGTTTAAACCTTGAGCCGAAAAAATGAAGTTGAGCTGCGCAGAATTCAGATTTTTAGCGACGGGATACATCTCATTAAGAGATGCAATTGCCTAGTTTCTAATAGTTCTACCTTGGTAATAATAAGGGGGGTCATAGAAGACAAGGGTCTCTTGTTAGGTGCAATGAAATTTGCAGGAGAGGGAGGCAGCTTATCAGGAGATAACTCCGTGGGTGCTGAGAAGTCCCCCATCTCATTGTTGAGCAGAATACCAGTAGAGGGAGAGAGCACTCCTGCTCCAAAACCATAATTAACAGTTGTTGTCATTGACACAGCATTTCTCTCTGCATCAACAATGCAGAAATGGCTAGTTCCATGATCTCTAAGCTGACTCCATCTGCAAATCAAGGACTAAGAGCTTTAGAAGAATTATTCACCAAGTTGGTGATAGGGACACAAATAGGAACATTAGCAGCCGGTACAGATTGATGTGATTAACTTGTTAGGTCATACCTGCTCATATAATATTCCGGAGGAAAAGTGGTATTATCTAGAATCAATTTCTGAAATTGCTTCGCATAGGATGGAGAAAGCATTTCAGATATATATTTGGTTATGTCTACAAAGCGAGGATCACCTAAGTTCATGCGGACAGCGAGCATATGCTTCATTGCTTCGATTAACCGATGTAGACCAAGGTTTTCGGCAGCAGCATTAGAGCTTCCGTAGCTCTCCAAAATGTTCAAGACCTGTTCGCATCATTTTAATATCAGATAACCTCTATGCAACTCAACAAGAAATGCAGACCTGTAATGAGAGAAAAGTGCTAAGTGCTGCAATATATAGAATCCCATTGTTAGATCATCAATCAGTTCTAAGTTAATGGCATCTACTATGCTCGTCAAAGGAGGGAGAGCATATTCATCAAAACAGCCAAATATCGTTTTCTGTAGCAGCATATATTTGAGACACAATATGCAGAAACAGAGAAAAAGGGTATCACTCACCAGAGAGAGCCCAAGTGTTCCACTTGAAGGTGGTGGCATTCCATAAACAGTATAACCCATCAAGTTTGCTTCCATTGCATCGGTTATCACCACCTTATAATTCTTTAAATCCTCCATTGTCAATATCCCACCAGCCTCTCTCACATCCTTCACAAACTTCTCACCAAGAGTGCCATTGTAAAAAGCTTGTGGCCCTTGCTCTGCTATCGCCTCCAGGCTTCGGCCTAGCTCCACATTATGACATGTGTCACCAGCTTCTAACACCTTTCCATTTGGTGCAAAAACTTGTTGCATTCCACGGTCATTCTCGATCTTTTTAGTCTTTGCTAGAGCTTGTGCAAGATAAGGAGCAACCACAAAACCTTCTTTGGCGAGCTTGATTGCAGGTTGGAACAAAGTCTTCCAAGGCAAACGCCCATGTCGTAACCAAGCTTGATATAGGCCGGCAATCTCACCAGGAACTCCTCCTGATAGTGCACCTAGGTACTTGTTCTCCATGTTGTTCGCATACATGTCCTGTTTGATAAAAAATAACATGAACAAACAGCCATGGAATCAGTCAATTTGGATAAATAAATGCAAAGAAAACATAGACTGGACCAATCATATCATAGTTACCAAATAGAACCAAGAAATATCAACTTGTACTAATATTAGGACAACTTTGAACCTTTGTAGCTGCCAAGGGAGCAGTTTCCCTCGAGTCAAATGCTTGAGCTTGTGAATTTGATGAAGACCTGACAACCATGAAAGCTCCACCTCCTATACCACTTGCCATTGGATTAACAACACCAACGCACAATGCGGTCGCAACTGCAGCATCCACAGCATGCCCTCCTTGTCGAAGCATTGACGCTCCGATTTCTGAACATCGACCATCATCAGCAGCAACAACACCCTGATTTGAGTCAACAGTTCCAGAATCATGAACTGCAACCCTTCCACTGTGAGTGTTTTCTTCTCTTAGTATCCAGCACGTCAAGTCGCCTCCAAATATAAGGCACGCAACTGAAACCAAAAGGAAGCTGGCATTATTAACTTTAATATTTCTGCATCCATGAACAATGGGAGTAGACAATCTACCTTCATGTCTCTTCCAAACAGGTAAATCAGTCTTTTAAAGAATCAGAGAAGTACTCAAAATTGTGTCTCTATTAATAGATTGCATTCATGGTAAAATATCATATAAAAAGGCACAATAAATGGGAAGAAATATCCAAACTCAAAATAGACGTACGATTGTATATGTAGCACAAATAAGTTCAGTTTCCTGAGAGTCAATTAGGTTGGCTTTTCTCTCCACTGGTGTAACCCAGAAACAAACTTTGAATCAATTCTGGGAAAACCCAGAATTCTGCAGAACCAACAGGCTTAGCAAGTCTGACACTGTTGGTTATTGTTTCATTAATTTTCACACAAGTCTCTCAATTTTTTTGTTTTTAACCACTCTGAACATTTCAGAGTAACAATAAAGTGAAACATCAACATTTTTTTTCTTTGATTTCACTTGCTTGAACCAGATTACAACAAATACCTATATAGGCCAATATGCAGCAAGTCTGCAACTTGCAGAGCAGACCATCAAGCCCTTGATTCTCATCTTGGTTTGCTAAACATCAAGCATCCCAAGAATAATCAAGATAACATAAAACACTAAACAATACAATAATATAAAATACACCACTTGCACATTTAAATGTTTCTACAAACTACTAAGTGATGGTGGCGCCAAAACTTGTTGCTGCTGCAATTCCAGCAGCTTGATCGCACAATCGACAAATTAATGGCTTTCATGACGCGGAAATCCTACCTGGTCATCGGATCTTTAGACGAACAACCAACAAAACCTTTGATTTCATGAGTATATGAACTGAACCACTCTGATTAAACCACTGAATTGAGCCACCAAAGATTCTCATATCTTAAACAATGTGTCAAAAGATCAAATGTACTATCTCACATTATATCACCAAGTTCCACTAGAACATAAAAGCACACCACCAAGATATTACTCAAAAGTTGCATATAACTAACTCAGCCAACAAAAAGGTTAAACAAGCATCAATTTGATCACTTGGGTCTTACCTACCTACTGAACCATGATATCCCAGAAAAAGAAAACATAACACCAAGATATTACTCAAAAGCTGCATAGAACTAACTCGGCCAACAAAAAAAGTTAAACACATCAATTTGATCATTTGGGTCTTACCTACCTACATATTGAACATGAATGACATCCCAGAAAAAGAAAAAAGACAACACACACACACACACATACACAAACGGTATTATCAGGCTACAAGACAAAAGGAGCTGACCGGTAATGATGGTTATGACAGAAACAGCAAAGAAACACAGAACCCTGCTGCTGTTGCTCCAGCTCTTCTTCTTACTAAATGAGACATCACTGCCCAACAGTGAAGCTTCCATGCCATGTTGTTGTCCCATGATTAATGTGCTGTTTCACTGTTTCTGTCTTTCAAGTCCTGGAGCTCAGGAGAGAAACAGAGTTGCTAAAGCTGCTGCTGTTGTTAAAAAATGAACCGTACTTGGACTCCTCGCTGGACTCTGGTTGGTTGTTATGTCCTTATGTTGTCCTTTTACAATAAATATAAAAATATCTGCCTTGGTGAATGGTGATGCTCCAATTACCTTGCGTACAGGGGTGAAACTGTGCATGTCTCGTGTGGTCCGTCTCTTCTTGGGTGCGATTCTGACTCGGAAACTGAATCTGAATCTACCCACATTAGCAACGTTTGTTCATCAAGTATCTTCTTTTTTTCGTGCGAGAATGGATCATTATTATTGTTTCCCCTTCGAGTTAATTTTTTTCTTCTTTGAGCTTTTCTGTTTTTTTCTTTCTTTTTTCTTTTGAGTTCGAGTCCTTATCAAGTTACTCCAACATAAATCATCTGAGTTTGGAAGCTTAATCATATTAATAGACACACTCATACGAAACATAGGCGGATTGATTGCTTACGCTAGCTATAAGTCTTTACCTCACAAGAAAACGAAATCTTGATTTTTTTTTTTCTAACAAATACTAGTATGCATGCAAGTCCTCATAATATATATTTTTTTTGGAACAGCAATCAAAACTTTATCATTCATTCAGGTTACGACATCTAAAGAGACAACAGATTTAGCTGGTAAGAATACTAGGAGTACTATATCACCAAAACATTAAAAAAAACACAAACATTAAGAAAAAAAACATGAAAGATATATTCTCACAAAAAAAAAAACATGAAAGATATAGGGAAGATCCAATGTGGCACAGACGTAAGATAAGATTGTTTAAATGGGTCAGTTTTGTTTTCCAAGTTGCACGACAAATGGAGTCCAAGTTCCGAGGTCCAAGTTGCAACTAAATGACATTTTGTTTCATTTTTTTTCTTTTATTATTTGGGTTAGTTCTTGGGCAATAATATCATTTTTTTCTCTTCAATAATATCAGTTTGTTGGTATATGGATCAGCATAATTGATAATTTCAACTATATTTATTCTTTGGTGCTCGAGACAAAAGTAAGTACAACAAACATCGTAAGTGGGCATACTTGATTGTAGAATATAAGAATTCACCGAAAACACAAACTTTTATTATTTAATTTGACTAGGCGTCACCTCGGTGCCTCTTACGGTAGCCATACCCACAACTTTTAATGTGCAACACATAATAATAAAACCCTAGCATACTTATTTATAGGGAATTCTGACTTAACGGACAAGACAAGACTCTTAAACCAGACCGAACTTGGACTCTTAAAACCCAATTACATAAAGACTTTTAAACCCAATTAAAATTAGCTTAGTTTAATACCCAACAATGTCTCCCTTAAACTGAGCTTACAAGAACAAAAATGACTCTATCCAATACCATCAATTGCAAGTGTCTTCAGCGCCATTGTTGTTGCAGTGACTAACTCGAACATTGCTTCGAACAGTAATATCTTCCTTGAATCGAACCAAACCTTCAGCTTCACCTCCTTTCCAAATTGCATAACATATATCAAATGCATCTTCCATGCTTCATCTTGCTCGTCAATGACATCTTGAACTGTCTCTCATTCCTTGTTCCTTTTAAGAACACTCTTAACAAAATTGCTCATAAAAGCATTGTTCACATCCTTAGTTGAGAAAAATTGATCAACACCAATAAAATCAATTTTCTCACCATAGATAAAGTCAATTACTTCAACTTCCTTTCCTTCAATCTCTGCTAACTTTCTCTCCTCTCCTTGTTCAAGCTTTCCCAATTTGTCTCCCTTGAACAAAGAATCATCTGCAAAAATCTTCTCTTCCACTTGTTCAACTACCTGTTCACCTTCATTGTCTCCCTTAAAAAAAAAATTATTTCCTTGAACCACGAACTTTTCTTTTTCCTCCTTCTGAGAAAATAATTCTTCCACATTGATCCTTGACAACCTGTAAAACTCACCATGAAACTTGGAATCTTGACTGCAATGTAAGAGTGACAAATTTTCTACTTCAATCCTTCCCAATCTTCTAACTTCATCATCAAATTTGTCTTCCATGTCGCAACTTGTCAATGTCTCTGAATTGTTAGAATTACTAGCTCTACTCTCCATGACCTTAGCATCACACTATTGCTGTTCACTTGTCCTCTCGCTTCTGAAATTGAGGCGCTTCTCATGCATAATCAGTTTAGCTTTTAACACATCAATTGTCAAAGCTTTGAGATCTTGGAATTCTTCAATAGGTTTCACCTTGCAATCAAAACTAAATGGTAGGCTTCGGAGAATTTTCTTTACAACCTGAAGATCTGTCATCTTCTCACCATTAGCTCTCAAACGGTTAACAAATTTTTGTATTCGACAGAAATAACCATCAATTGTTTCATCCTCTCCCATATGGAGAAGCTCAAACTCTTTTCTCAACTCTTGCAAACTGAATTTTTTAACAACCTCTCCGCCACCATAGGTTTCCAGCAAAGCATCCCAATACTCTTTTGCAGTTTCAACATACCTGAATTTTTGAGAAACATGAAAATCTACCTGTTGTTTGAGATAGTGCAGTGCTTCATCATTCTTTTCCACCTCTTCTTGTGTGTGATTTTGAATCCCTTCTTGAACAACATTCCATACTTTGATATGCTTGAAGAAAGTTCTCATCTGTCTCCACCATATTTCGAAATAATCTTTGCCATTAAATTTAAAAACAAGGCACTCCTCATACTGAATATCCATCACTCAAATACACTCCGCACCAAAATTACCACAAGACAAATCCACCAAACCAAAATAAACAAATCAACCAATTTTGTTGCGTTGCAAACAAATAAATTTCAATGTTCACCTGATGCTTTCGATATGCTTTAAGTACATTAACGCCACAATTCTTCTCCGCCACGCATGCACACCCGCTTTGACTTTTCCCCTTTTTTTTGTTTTGCCCAATGGCAAATCACGTATAGTATAAAAGGTTGCCTTGCACACCCTGCCGCACTTTGAACTGTGCGCCACAAAATAAAAGGTTGCCTTGCACACCCTGCCGCACTTTGAACTATGCGCCACAAACCAGCCTTGCCCACTTTTGCCACGTGTGAACAAATTCTTCAATTCTCTCTTCTTTATTTTTTTCGTTTTCTCCAAAAACAACACACTGTGATTCCTTGCCTTGCCCAAGCTTTTTTTTTTTTCCTTCTTCACGGAACAGTTTATTTTTTTCCACGAACACCACCGTTCAATTCTAGCGCAGCTTCAATTTCTTCTCCACCAGATTTTGTTTGTTTTTTTTGAACAAACACAAACACAATGTTTTTTTTTCTCCCTTTGCGCAGCGTCTCACCACGAATCTTGTCAACGTTTTTACCGGATCTTCACAGGCTCCGCTGAAACGCCCCGACCCGTATTTACCGTACACAGTAAACACGTGCCGAAACTGTGACAATCCAACCAAACCAAGCCCAGCATACAGTATATACAACAGTAACTCGAGCTCAACAGCCCAAAATAAAAAATTCAATAATAACTCAACCGGCCCAATGGCCCAATAATAGTAAAAACAATGCACAGCGGAAGACTTAATAACTCACAAAACACTGTATGCGACATTGATGCAAACTATGGATCCGAGCCCTGTTCAAGGGATAATGCCGCAGCCTGTCTGGAATGCACCATTCCTGTACCACAAATAATCCATCCTACGGGATGAAAGCCCGCAGGTGAGGGGTGAGTCCGAAGTGCTCACCGACGAAGGATAGACAATCAATATGCAACTATAATAACTCAAGGTCCAAAAACAGGCACAACAGCCAAACCAAAAGACTCGACCCAAAACCGGTCCAAGACCAAAAAGACTGAAACAAAAATCCATTTTCCAATTTTATCTTTTCGGGCCCCGTCACGGATAAGCTAGAGGTCAGACCTGGTTATGAACATATTCCGGGTGCCAGACCAAATCCAGAGAACCCAGGGATCGACATCCCAAAAATACGAACCCAGGGATAGACATCCCAAAAATAATCACGGGATAGACATCCCAAGCATAGACATGCTTATCACAAGTAACCCAGGTCAAGGCCACCACAAAACAGTCTTAAACCATCGAGTCGTACCACTACTTACCACGTGACAATTATATTATCGTCATCAAAAACATATCACAGGGATCAACATCCCTAACCAAAATCCTGGGATAGACATCCCTATCCAAAATCAAGGATCGACATCCTTATCTCAATTTATTATTTAACCATTATACTTTATACCAAAAAGACTCAAGGTTAAACATCCAAAAAAACTAACATGGGATAAACATCCCGACCACAATCAAGACAATGGGAAAAACATCCTGAAAGATAACACAAATGTAGCAACCAACAATGCAATAATCAACAAACACAATAACCGAGTAATACAGGCACATATTGAAGGAAATCCATCCTCACCTTGGCTGATTACTCAACTCCGGAAGCAATGACCGGTCCAACGTCGGCTCCTCGGGAAACTGCCCGATATCCGAACCTATACAACAAAGTAATAAATACACATAAATGCACACAATTGGTATACTATGATGCCAAACTGCGAAATAATCCCATCCCGGTTCATATCTTTTATTATTATCTTTTACCGAAAATATTATACCGTACGTATATCCGAGTATAATTTCGGTACCATACTTTAATTAAAACTCTTTCAAAATATTTTCATAAATTAATTATACTTTTCCCAAAATAATAATTACCATAATTTTCTGGAAAATATAACATATGTATATATATTTTTCCAAAACATTTTTCATAAAATATATTACTTGTTGATAATAATTATCCAAATATTATTATATTATAAGACCATATTTCCAGTAAACATAATTATATGAATTTATTTTCCTGGATATAAATACGAATTTACGTATATACATATATTTTCCAAAGGTAATAATTATATATATTCTCAAAACGATTACTTTTGTATACCATAAATACATATTTCTAAAAATAGTTAATTGCCATAATTTCCCAAAATATATATTTTTCTATAACATAAATATATTCCCAGAATATATATGTATTTATTATTATTATTATTATTATTATTATTATTATTATTATTATTATTATTATCTTTTTTTTTTAATTTCTGGATAGGGCCAGCCCAAAGAATTAGACCAGCCCAACCAACACAGCCCAGATGCAAGGCCAAGTCAGCAGCCTGACCCAAAAACCCAAGCCCAAAGTCAACCCATCAGCCCAAACAAAAAAAACTTCACAGCCTATAACAACATAGCCCAAGCCCGAAATATAAACTTATCTAACTGGGTCAACCCGCGACCCGTACTACACATCCGGGTCGTCAACACCGGCGGGCTCACCTTGAGCAGGCGGGGCCGCGACGAAGCAGGGGAGCAGTGCTGACGGAAGGCGAGGCGCAACGGTTGCACAGGCGGCGGTTCGCGGGTGGCAAAAGCGGCGGAAGGAGAACACGGCTGCTGGAGGCGAACGGCGAGCGACTGCTTGCTTCGTCGGCAGTGGATCTCCTCACGTCGGCGTTGGCTACTTGGAGCAGCAGAGGAGATGGCGATGAAGCGAGGGCGGCGGCAGAGCGAGCTGGAGCAGGCGGCGCTGGGCGGAGGAAACGAAGAGGCGGCTGCAGGAGGTGGCTTCGCCCCTCAGGTCGTCGTTCGCACGCGGGAGAAGGGAAGGAGCAGGGGAGGAGCTCGGCGTCTCTTGGTGGCAGGAGGAAAGGAGGAGGAAGATGGGGAGGAGAAAGGAAGAGGAGAAGGTGGCGGCGACAGGTGGGTTCGGTGGTCGGCCGATGTGGGTGTGTTTATGTGTTGTTTTGTGTTTGTTGTTGTTTTACTTTTTTTTTTATTTCACTGGTTTGAATTGTAGGGAGGAATTTGTCGGAGGAAAAGAAGAGAATGGTGAGGCTCGGGTGTGTGTGTGCAGGGAGTAAGGTGTTGGGTTAGAAAGCAGAAAGCAAAAAGAAGAAAAAGAAAACTCACGAGCGCTACAGGAAAAACAGGATTTCACAAGCGTAACAGGAAGAAGGCGGCTGCGTGACTCAATCACACAGTCATGTCCCAACCGGACCAGAAAATAACTGATACCCCTTAGTTATTTTTCCGGTGTAATTTTTCCGAAGATCCGGGACCCGAAAAATACCGACTTAGGTCCGAAAAATCAACGGAAAAATCCCGAGCACGGGAAAACCCCCGGTTACGAAAAACGACGCTCGACTTACCTTGAATTAATTACCCAAGATTAATTCAACAGTAAATCACGGTAAAAAGACTTTTATAGTCCCTGTAAAAATCCAAAATTTTACCCGGGCTGTTACAGTCTACCCTCCTTAAAAAGAATTTCGTCCCCGAAATTCCGTCTTATCCTTGGGTCCTACCACGGTAAGCTTCTGGCACACTCTGCCAGGTGTCCAAACTCAATGCGATATAAGCGACATCTCATCCTCTATAAGAACCAAACCTCATGACTGGCAAACTCACACAGTCATGGACTCTCCAATCCGGTATCGTACTACCTCTGACTCCGAGAACAACAGCTACATCGGTGGCACTGCCTTCCCGACAAGCTCCGATGAAGAACCTCCCAAGAAGCGGTTCAAAACCAACATCATCGGCCTGAAGTAACACATGGTCGTCTCCCCAAAACGGCAAAAGAAACGTGCCATCAAGAAAGCTGAGGATAAGAAGTGCAAGGCGACGGCTGAAAGCAGCACCCCACAGCAGACACCGACGCAGCTGAACGTCTCTCTGAAGAAGATCAGCTCGGCGGTGTTGCAGATCGAACTGGCGTGCGCGAAACTCTTTCCCCACTTCAAGAACATCCAAAAACTTGTAAAAGATCTAGAGAAGCAAGTAACTCCTTAGAGTACTCCTTCTCCTGTTGTAAAACCGTTACAAAATAAATAAAATAAGTTTCCTTTTAAAATCAAAACTCTTACTAAATTATGAAAACTCATGCTAACAGGAAGTTAAAAACATCCCAAAGCAAAACAAAAATCAATAATAAGAATATAAAATCAGATATAAATAAATTAAAAATTAAATCTCGTTTAACAAAACCAAAATATAAAGAAGTTAAAACAAAACACGTTTTCATGATCGGTGCTCGTATCGAACATAAACATCCTCGAACCCAAGAAACGTGACACGTACAGCTAATGGTGACGTCCATTCCCTCGAAAGAAACGTACCCACTTGTCCACCATTTTCCGCATGAGCCAAAAACCTCTGTCAAGTCTCGTATCTCTCCACGATGTCCGAACAGCTGTAAGCTTGTCGTGCATGCACTCTACTCGAGGTGTGGTCCCATCAGTCTAGCCTCAACGGTCACGAATGCATGTGATAAAAGATGCAGAAAAATATAGAAAAACCATGAAAAGAAACGCCAAGGTAGCCAGGGCGTTAGAAAATCATGAGTTAGAAAAGAACTGAAAAACACTGGCATTGTAGCCCGAAAACGTTAAAATAAAATAACAAAGCAATAAATGAAGCAACGGCAAATTTTCAAAAAGCAAAATCTTGAAAATCGAAAACAGTAAACACGCTCCCCATAAGAGTATAAAAGAAACGGAGCGGTGAGGTGTATATCATCAAAAGCATTTAAAAGCAATCAAAACATCCAGGCAACCAAAACCACAACGTTCAGGAAAAACAAAATACCCACGCGTCCAAAACACGATGCCTGATCCATCATCCGTTTTCTTCGTCGAAGGTGCCAATCTAGGCAGAAGGAACCGTCTGGCCTACAGCATGGTCAACGAACGTCCAGAAGAACTACCGAACGAGCTCGGCAGGATGCCATGTCTGATCTTCGTCGACGAACTCTACTCATCGAGGTTCTTCATCACTCCCATAGAAGAGACGTTCTTTCTGGAGGACCATGGCACTCTGAGGACCTCCTACTACGGCTCGGCAAACTCCATCATGTTCTTCATCTCATAAAGACTTCAGGAGTTCAACCTAGAGTCCACTTGCCACTTCCTAGAGCAAGACACCTACTACCAGCTCTCGATGACGGCCCAAAGCATGCCCAGAGTCACTCGTCTGCCCGTAACTTGGCCAAAGGCCCGACTACTGGTGTGGAACTGCAGAGGAGTCACTAGGCGTTCCCAGGAGTTCTCGCGTACTCTGAGGGACCTGAAGAACCAATACAAGCCAAACATGGTTCTTCTCACCGAGACCCAGTGGCAACCTCAAGACGATCACGGTCTCATCCCACTCCAGTTCCCTCAAGCTAACCGGTTCGAGCTTCCAGGCCAGGACAACAGGGGCGGCATGTGGTTCTCGTGGAGCGACAACATCCAAGTCAACATCAACAATGACCCCAACAGCTTCAGGATCAACGTCATTCCGAGAAGATAAATGTATTTTTATTTTTATAAAATATAAAATATCAATGTAATATTTCTGTTTTTAATGAAAATATTAGCAATATTAATAATATTTATATTTCCGCTTATTTATGGCATCATTACCTCTTATATGTACGTTCTGCGACAGCTGGCGTCCCTTGACTGGATCCATAATGCACTAACTAAATGATATAAAATAATAAACAAATGGAGCGAACTATGCAAACAAGAATAACAAACACACAAGGACTGCCTAACAAGACCCAACGCCCGCTCCGCTACCAAAATGAAACGCCCCGACCCATATTTACCGTACACAGTAAACACGTGCCGGAACTGTGACAACCCAACCAAACCAAGTCCAGCATACAGTGTATACAACAGTAACTCGGGCTCAACAGCCCAAAATAAAAACATCAATAATAACTCAACTGGCCCAATGGCCCAATAATAGTAAAAACAATGCACAACGGAAGACTTAATAACTCACACAACACTGTATGCGACACTGATGCAAACTATGGATCCGAGCCCTGTCCAAGGGATAACGCCGCAACCTGTCTGGAATGCACCAATCCTGTACCACAAATAATCCATCCTACGGGATGAAAGCCCGCAGGTGAAGGGTGAGTCCGAAGTGCTCACCGACGAAGGATAGACAATCAATATGCAACTATAATAACTCAAGGTCCAGAAACAGGCACAACAGTCAAACCAAAAGACTCGACCCAAAACCGGTCCAAGAACAAAAAGACTAAAACAAAAATCCATTTTCCAATTTTATCTTTCCGGGCCCCGTCACGGATAAGCTAGAGGTCAGACCAGGTTATCAACATATTCCAGGTGCCAGACCAAATCCAGAGAACCCAGGGATGACATCCCAAAAATACGAACCCAGGGATAGACATCCCAAGCATAAACATGCTTATCACAAGTAACCCAGGTCAAGGCCACCACGAAACAGTCTTAAACCATCGAGTCGTACCACTACTTGTCACGTGACAATTATATTATCGTCATCAAAAACAAATCACGGGGATCAACATCCCTAACCAAAATCCCGGGATAGACATCCCTATCCAAAATCGAGGATCGACATCCTTATCTCAATTTATTATTTAACCATTATACTTTATACCAAAAAGACTCAAGGTTAAACATCCAAAAAAACCAACATGGGATAAACATCCCGACCACAGTCAAGACAATGGAAAAAACATCCCGAAATATAACACAAATGTAGCAGCCAACAATGCAATAATCAACAAACACAATAACCGAGTAATACAGGCGCATATTGAAGGAAATCCATCCTCACCTTGGCCGATTACTCAACTCCGGAAACAATGACCGGTACGACGCCGGCTCCTCGGGAAACTGCCCGATATCCGAACCTATACAACAAAGCAATAAATACACATAAATGCACATAATCGGTATACTATGATGCCAAACTGCGAAATAATCCCATCCCGGTTCATATCTTTTATTATTATCTTTTACCGAAAATATTATACCGTACGTATATCCGAGTAGAATTTCGGTACCATACTTTAATTAAAACTCTTTCAAAATATTTTCATAAATTAATTATACTTTTTCCAAAATAATAATTACCATAATTTTTTTGAAAATATAACATATGTATATATATTTTTCCAAAACATTTTTCATAAAATATATTACTTGTCGATAATAATTATCCAAATATTATTATATTATAAGACCATATTTCCAGTAAACATAATTATATGAATTTATTTTCCTAGATATAAATACGAATTTACGTATAAACATATATTTTCCAAAGGTAATAATTATATATATTCTCAAAACTATTACTTTTGTATACCATCAATACATATTTCCAAAAATAGTTAATTGCCATAATTTCCCAAAATATATATTTTTCTATAACATAAATATATTCCCAGAATATATATGTATTTATTATTATTATTATTATTATTATTATTATTATTATTATTATTATTATTATTATTATTATTATTATTATTATTATTATTATCTCCTTTTTTTTAATTTCTGGATAGGGCCAGCCCAAAGAATTAGACCAGCCCAAAGGCCAAGTCAACAGCCCGACCCAAAAACCCAAGCCCAAAGTCAACCCATCAGCCCAAACAAAAAAAACTTCACAGCCCATAACAACATAGCCCAAGCCCGAAATATAAACCTATCTAACTGGGTCAACCTGCGACCCGTACTACACATCCGGGTCGTCAACACCGGCGGGCTCACCTTGAGCAGGCGGGGCCGCGACGAAGCAGGGGAGCAGTGCTGACGGGAGGCGAGGCGCGACGGTTGCACAGGCGGCGGTTCGCGGGTGGCAGAAGCGGCGGAAGGAGAACACGGCTGCTGGAGGCGAGCGGCTGCTTGCTTCTTCGGTAGTGGATCTCCTCACGGCAGCGTTGGCTGCTTGGAGCTGCAGAGGAGACAACGATGAAGCGAGGGCGGCGGCAGAGCGAGCTGGAGGAGGCGGCGCTGGGCGGAGGAATCGAAGCGGCAGCTGCAGGAGGTGGCTTCGCCCCTCGGGTCGTCGGTCGCACGCGGGAGAAGGGAAGGAGCAGGGGAGGAGCTCGGCGGCTCTTGGTGGCCGGAGGAAAGGAGGAGGAAGATGGGGAGGAGAAAGGAAGAGGAGAAGGTGGCGGCGGCAGGTGGGTTCGGTGGTCGGCCGGTGTGGGTGTGTTTATGTGTTGTTTTGTGTTTGTTATTGTTTTACCTTTTTTCTAATTTCACTGGTTTGAATTGTAGGGAGGAATTTGTCGGAGGAAAAGAAGAGAATGGTGAGGCTCGGGTGTGTGTGTGCAGGGAGTAAGGTGTTGGGTTAGAAAGCAGAAAGCAAAAAAAAGAAAAAGAAAACTCACGAGCGCTACAGGAAAAACAGGATTTCACAAGCGTAACAGGAAGAAGGCGGCTGCGTGACTCAATCACGCAGTCGTGTCCCGACCGGACCAGAAAATAACTGAAACCCTTTAGTTATTTTTCCGGTGTAATTTTTCCGAAGATCCGGGGCCCGAAAAATACCGACTTAGGTCCGAAAAATCAAAGAAAAAATCCCGAGCACGGGAAAACCCCCGGTTACAAAAAACGACGCTCGACTTACCTTGAATTAATTACCCAAGATTAATTCAACAGTAAATCACGGTAAAAAGACTTTTACAGTCCCGGTAAAAATCCAAAATTTTACCCAGGCTGTTACATCCGCTACCAATTGTAGAATATAAGAATTCACCAAAAACACAAACTTTTATTATTTAATTTGACTAGGCGACACCTCGGTGCCCCTCACGGTAGCCTCACTCACAACTCTTAATGTGCTACACATAATAATAAAACCCTAACATACTTATTTATAGGGGACTCTGACTTAACGGACAAGACAAGACTCTTAAACCAGACCGGACTTGGACTCTTAAAACCCAATTACATAAAAACTTTTAAACCAAATTAAAACTAGCTTAGTTTAATACCCAACATTGATGGATATATTAAAAGGAAAAGTCCTTTATCAAAATAACTGAAGAAAAAAAAAAGAGAAAGAGAAGTGTATTGTTAGTGTTTTTTACTAAGTTTTAATTGACACAACCTTGCCTAAAATCACTTTGCCGAACAAATTGACTAATTCAATTTCAAAAGTATCAAATCGGCCTAGGGATGGCGGCGTGGAGGGCATCTTGCGGGTATATGAATTCTCGCCCCATCTCTGCGACTTAAAACTCTCCTTATCCCCTTCTCCATTCCCCGTTGCGAGAGAATTTGGTCCCCATCCCGCGCCTCGCGCTCCCCACGATTCAAATTGATATTTTAAAATATTTCTAATTTTTTCAAGTTGAAAGCTTGAAATTTAATTTCAAGCCACTACAAAATACAAATTAATGTTAGTATTTATATATTACTATCTATTACTACATAAAGATTCAAATCGAACCAACATGGCAAAAAAAATACAATAAAATAAGTAAACTGAACTAACTTGTAGTCTATATTATTTAATCTTTTTACCTTTTTATTTTATATTTGAATAAGATGACTAAAACTGAAAATTAATATATATATATATATATTAATTTTCAGTTTTAGTCATCTTATTCAAATATAAAATAAAAAGGTAAAAAGATTAAATAATATAGACTACAAGTTAGTTCATATATATATATATATATATATATATATATGGAGCATAAACTAGACGAGTAAAATCGTCATTTTATATTTTTGCGAGTCTCCGTAGGGCGGGTATTATAATCCCCACCCCCGCGGGTCATTAATCATCACCATTCCTACCCCATCCCACGAAGGGGATTCATCGCTGGTGGGGATTTTTGCCATCTCTAAATCAACCATTCTGTCCTGGAGTTGTTACTCTATTATTCTATTATTCCAAACGACTGTTACAATTCTTTATTTTAACTTTTTTTCGTTTAATTTTTTCTTTCCCAATCCAAATAACCCAAACTTAGTTTACTTGTACTGATGTTTACTTTTTTACCTTTTGACTCTGTAAACATAATCAAGTTATTTACGAACTTGTTGGCATTTAAATTAAACTAATTTTATTGATTTTAGGAGTCTTTATTATATTGAATTTTTTAAGAGTTCAAATTTGTCTAACTTTACAGGTCATGTTTTTTATTGTTAGTGTAGTAGAAGTAGCAAAATAGTAATTGTGAGTAAAATACGAAGCTGTGTGGCTATCATATGTGCCATCTAGTTCATGTTTGAATTCAATAAAAAGTTGTTTGGAGTTATTTCTTACCTTGATTCTACCGGTGTTTTCTTTCAAAACATGTATCTATGAATTTTCTCAACAGCAAAAATAGAAATACAGACGCAGAAGCAATCACAACGAACCTGAAAAATTCAAAGTGGAAACGAAACACTCCAGGTAAGAAAATTCAAAAGAATAGTATAGTCTTATCACGCAATGATTTCAACACAGATCCAACAACAAATCAAAATTTGAGAGAAGGAAAAAAAGGAACAAAAGCAGTATTATAGTTGGAGGAAGGAAGACGAACTAAAATACTGCTATTTTTTTCCTGATTTAGGCCCGCTGACGCCTACATAAATGGTAATTTTTCATTCTTGACAAAGATGAAGATCTTCTCAATATTTTTTATGCCAGGACAATTGAGCAAATCTCCATATATATCAAATATTCTCATTTGTATTCAGCTCTGAAACGACGTTCCTTACCAATTTTATGTCTCCAATATTACAAAAAACGAGCCTTCCGGTAAACGAGCCTTCTGGTGAAGTATGGACTAGCATTATTGTTAAAAACAATTTTTGAATTAGAAGGTGGGAAGAAGATGAATATAACGACACCCTGGACTCAAAAGTCAAAATGATGAAACTTTTCTAGTAAGGAGAAAATCCGTAGAAACATATTTTAAAAGAAAACATCAGGAAAAGTGGCCGGTTTTGGTTATTTGGATTGGAGGAGAGGGTTAATTACATTTTAACCCCCTGAATTCCGGTTTATTTTTCACAAACTCCCTGAACTTTTTTTTCGTCAAATGACTACCTGAACTCCCAATTTGATGCAATTAACCACTTCCGTCCATGGGCACATGAATTCCGTTACTTGCACTAACGGAATATTCCGATGAATGACACGTGGCAGCATCATAGCCGTTCAATAATTTTTTACTATTTTCTAACAAAAAATACGAAATAAAAATATTTATACCAAAGAAAATAACTATTTAATAATTTTGTTTAATTTCCTCTCTAAAAAAACACAAAATAAAAAGGGAATAAAAAAAAATTACGAATTAATTGATAATTATTATTCCCTAAAAATATGGAAAGCTTCCATTAATTGGCGTAAAAATAAAAAATAACTAAATTTTACGAAATTAGTAATTATTATCGCATAAAAATATAAAAGCTCCGATTAATTGGTATAAAAATAAAAAAAAAACCTAAATTCTAGGAAATTAATATTATTATTTCCTAGAAATATCAAAACCTCCCATTCTTTGGTATAAAAATAAAAAATATCTAAATTTTAGGAATTATTATTCCCTAAAAATATTGAAAGCTCCCATTAATTGGTATAAAAAAACTAAAATTTATGAAATTAATAATTATTATTCCCTAAAAATATGGAAAGCTCCCATTAATTGGTATAAAAATAAAAAGGCTAAAATTTAGGAAATTAATAAATTAATGGGATCTTTCCATATCTTTAGGGAATAATAATTATTAATTTCGTAAATTTTAGTTTTTTTTTGTTTTTATACCAATTAATGGGAGCTTTCCATATTTTTAGGGAATAATAATTATTAATTTCCTAAAATTTAGATATTTTTATATTTTCATACCAATTAATGGGATCTTTCCATATCTTTAGGGAATAATAATTATTAATTTCGTAAATTTTAGTTTTTTTTTGTTTTTATACCAATTAATGGGAGCTTTCCATATTTTTAGGGAATAATAATTATTAATTTCTTAAAATTTAGATATTTTTTATTTTTATACCAAATAATGGGAGGTTTTCATATTTCTAGGGAATAATAATTATTAATTTCCTAGAATTTAGGTTTTTTTTTTATTTTTATACCAATTAATCGGAGCTTTCTATATTTTTATGCAATAATAATTATTAATTTCCTAAAATTTAGGTATTTTTTTGTTTTTATACCAATTAATGGGAGCTTTTTATATTTTTAGGGAATAATAATTACCAATTAATTGGTATTTTTTTATTATTCCCTTTTTATTTTATATTTTTTAGAAAAAGGAAAATAAACAAAATTATTAAATAGTTATTTTCTTTGGTATAAATATTTTTATTTCGTATTTTTTGTTAGAAAATAATAAAAAATTATTAAATGGCTATGATGCTGCCACGTGTCATTCATCGGAATATTCCGTTAGTGCAAGTAACAGAATCCATATGCCCATGGACGGAAGTGGTTAATTGCATCAAATTGGGAGTTCAGGTGGTCATTTGACGAAAAAAAAAGTTCAGGAGGTGAGTGAAAAATATACTAGAATTCAGGGGGTCAAAATGTAATTAACCCTGGAGGAGAAAAAGAAAAAAGAGGGATTTTTTTTTTAAAAAAAAAGCAAAACAGAAAGGTATTATAACAAAAGGCTTAAACCCCAATTTGGCCCCCTGTGTTTTACCCAATTGGTCAATTCAGCCCCTATATTTTAACTTTGGCCGATTGAACACTCATATTTGTAAACTTTGGTCAATTAAGTATCTCTTTTTGTTAATTTTGGTCAATTTAACCCAATTTCAAATTGCAGTCAAAATTGACTAGTTTGACCAGGTGACATGGCTTTTAATAAACACGTATGCCAATGATCTTTTTTTTAATAGCATAAAAATCTTAGTTTTCTTTGCATACTATTAGTTTATTTTATTGTCTAGAGTTATTGTAACAGCCCGGGTAATTTTTGCGTTTTTACTAGTACCGTAAAAATTATTTACCGTTATTTACCATTAAAATTAATCTTGGGTAATTAATTTATTGTTACTTGTGCATCGGATTCCGAAACCGAGCCATGTCCCACGTTTGGATTTCTCCACGGATTTTTTGGACCAAAGTTGGAATTTTTCGGGTCCAGGAATCTTCAGAAAAGTTAGGTTTATCCTCGAGTTATCGGACCAGAAATAAAGTCAAGGGGGTATAATGGTTATTTTCTGGTCCGGACAGAACCCGCCTCACAAGCCGCACAGTAGTGCAAAACTGTGGGTTGCGCCGCCTTCTCCTGTGTCGCCCGTGCTTTGTCTTTTCCTGTGACACCCGTGCATTGCCAGTGTCCGTGCATGTCTTTAGCCAGTGATTCCTGCCTTCCCAGTACACATCACTCTCACCTTCATCCACTCACCTCTGCAAAAAGAAAACCCACTGCCCAGCTTCTCTTCCCGAAACACCCAGTCCAGTGCAACTCACCTATGAAAGGAAACCAACCAGGAAAAAAAAAAATAATAAAACAACATACACACCTAGCAAACGTTGCCGTTTTGGCAACCACCCACACACCACCCTCTTCCTTTCTTTCTTCCTTTCTTCTTCCCGAGACCACCACCGTGAACCACCACAGCACCGCCACCATCACTCGCCACTATCCTTTTCTCCTCCTCCACTCGCCGCGTCGCAGTCGCCATCGAACCCAGCCACCACCGTGAAGAGACCCGCAGCCACCTGGGTTCGGTCGCCTGTGTCGCTGCTGCCGTCGACCACCAGTAGCCGACGCCATCTTCCTTCGCTTCCTCGTCATTTCCTACAGTCGCCGCCTCGTACCTCGCGTCGCGCCTCCGTCTCTGCCCCGTGCCGCTCGCACCACCGCCGTCTGCAGTTTCTGAGGTGAGCAGACCCGTTGTGATACCCCAGGTACACCCTAGAATATAGAGAAGTATTTACATGATGAGAACCGGATGTAGCTTGGCCTTCCGGGACATTCGAGTAGGTTGGATTGGATATCCGAGAGAAAGTGGGTAATGTTAATAGTGTTGGTGTGCACATTAGTATGGGCTTAGGCTCGGTAACATGAACTGGTATCGGATTGAGATGAGATAGTTAGAATAGGCTTGGCCTAGTGCACACAAGTGGGTTCGTAGTGATCCGAGGGCACGGGTTGGCCTAGTTTGGTGTCCCGAGTGCTCGATTTATCCTATCGGTTGGTAAATGATGGGAAACACTAGGGATGTGATTATTTGGTGTAATAGATTCATTAGAGGTACGATTGGCCAAGGGGATTATCGGTTGGCTTGATTGGGTGCGAAATGGTGCACAACCAGGGCATTGGTGTGCCCGCCGGTGCACAATTGGCCGATGAGGGGTAAACGCGTAATTGGCCAAACCGACCAATCAGAATAAGCCATGTGGCTCGGGAATATGCAGCTGAAGGTTCTTGGTGTGCAAGCTAGTAGGTTGAGTGTCATGGTTCAATTGGTAGGAAAACAAGCACGAGGTGGCACGTGCTTGTGCAAGTGGCAGCACTTAGGCAAGAGGTGGCAAGTGGGAGCTTACTCACCTACTTGCCTATGCTTTAATGGGGTGAATCAGGCACCTCTTACTCATTTGTTCTAGAAGCAATTCGTGTAGAGAGAGAGGGGGGGAAAAGAGGAAAAGGAGAGAGGTAGAGAGGTGAGGCTTGGGTGGTTCTGCTCTCCGGCAGATTGACCCATGCTCACTAAAATAGTGATTTCGGCCAAACCACCTGTTGGAATTGAGTGAAACTAAAGCTCATAGTTACATAACACCCATATCTTTCATATGGAACCGGTTATGTGGGGTTTGGAGCTGAAAGGAGCGAGTTATGCTCTTTGAAAGGGGACTGGTCGGCAGCAGTTCTGCTGCTTGACCCCGAGTTGGTGTCTGAGCCATATCTGGAGCTACAGAGCTTGTATTTGAGTGTTCTTAGTGGCTATGGAAATCTAAGAGACAGGGCTACAACTTTTATGTTGATGCCCAAGGATGATTCTGCTCTTACATGTGTGTTTAAGCTCGGTGAAGTTTCTGCTGGTGCAGGGCAGATTCTACCCGAATTGGTGTAAGGGTGACTTGAGTGATTAAATTGTGGTTTATATTCTATGTTTGCTATGCTGAGTTGTGATGTATATTTCTGTGTGTGTTACGGGGCAGTATGAACCCTATATGCCCAAGGGTTCCAAAGGCTTGGATTGGTTGGCCTTGATGTGCCTAATGATTGGCTTGATGTGTTTAACGGTTTGGTAAGTTTGGTTGCATACTTGTGTGATGGCTGTGATGCTTATTGGCTTGGTGGATGATCCAATTTCCTATTGAGATGGCACCTATGGTGCAATTGAGATGTTGAGATGTTTGATGATATGCCTTGGCTTGAGATGAGTCCGATATTCGGGCTATGCATTCCATTTGCATCATAACATTACATGAGATGGTATGAGTTGTTGAGATGTTGGACCTTGCAGTGCTCCTAGGCTGCTCGGTCATATGAGATGATGGTGGTGTTGTGCATGGCGCCGTGTTTGGTTGTGGTAGCCAATCGGTAATGCCTCGTACGTGGGGCTGTGGGCTAAGGAGAAACATGATGGCAAGGCTACCAGACCATGCAGGTAGGCTCGGTACAACTCCACGATAGCTTACCCGTGGGCTGATCACGGCGACTTGAGATGTTTGGTTGTTGGATGTTATTTGTCGCTTGTTTGTGTCATTGCTAATGCCTTGTATGTCACCTGCTTATTGAGTTTTATACTCACCCTCCATTTCCTCTCCTTATCTTACAGGTGCGAGATTGAGAGCACGGGCAGTAGGTCGATGAGTATAGCCAAGTCGGTCTCGTTATTGTATTGTTTTATACATAGAGGTTATGTCTTTGTACACCATGAGTTATTGTCCCTTGTAGCAACGGTTTATGAGATTAAAGGAGTTGTCTTTATTAATTGGTTTTCACACATTTTATTATCTTTTGTTGCCTTTGCGTTTGTCGGTTGTTGCTTCCTTTTACGCTGCGCATTTCTTTGTTGGTAACCCGCCGAGCAGAGGCAACGGGCTTCTGGTTGTGTTGACGAAAGGCCTTTGGGTGCCTTGTGGCACATGGTGGGTGTGCAAGGTACCTGGCCGGTCGCGCTTAGCGGGGGCGTGACACCCGTGTTGATGGCGACCCGGTGGATTGACCGGTTTCGTGGTCGGGTCGCGACTTGGTTCTGAGCCCTGGGCTGCGCGGATGCTGGGCCAAGCTTGGCTCGGGCCTGTTGCTTGGTCTGGGCTTAGACCTGGGTTGGCTATTCCGGGTTGGTTTAATTGATTTGGGCTGGCCCATATCCTTAAAAAAAAAGAAAGAAAAGAATAATTCTGGAAAAGAGAATTAAATGGAAATAAATAATAATAAGGCTTATATTTTTGGGGAATAATATTCTGGAAAATATGATTTTGGGGAAATAATTTTATGGAAAATAATTACTTTGAGGAAATAATTTTAGAAAGGATACTATCAAAGTAAGTATTATACCGGAATAATATCCGGGTATAAGTATGGTATTATTTTGACACTTGGATAATAAATGGTGAATTATGATGATAATGGATATAACCCGAGGCAGTGACCGAGACGAGTCAGTATTTATTTATTGGCATACAGTATTAGTCTGGCATTTGTACATCATCTTATATGTGCATATATTATTTGATTGATATAGGAGCTGATAACGAGCAATTGCCTGAGGAACCGGACTTGGAGTCTGTTAGACAATTCCATAATTGATAATCGGCTAAGGTGAGGATCGATAACCTTTGATATGTGCCTATAATACTGTATATGCTTTGCTGTTTGATTGAACTGCTGGGATGGTCATTGATTGGCTATTTGACTGCTATGGTAATTGTTGTTTGCTGTTGTTGGACTGTGTTATTGGTCGTGTGGATATTGTGATTAATGATGAACTGTTAATTGTGAATAATTGGGATTGAATTTGAGATGATGATTTAATTGTCACGTGGAAAGTAGTGGTACGACTGAATGATTAGAGGCTAGTTCTGTGGTGTCATGGCCGGTTTGGTTTGGTTATTGGGGATGTTGATCCCGGATGATTTGGATATTGGGATGTTGATCCCGGATTGTGTTTTGGCCTGGCATCCAGAATTAGTTGATAACCAGGTACGACCCTAGCTTGTCCAGTGACAGGGGCCCGAAAGATAAAATTGGTAATAATAATAACTATTCTTTTGGTCTTGGCTCACACGTGAATTGGTAGAATCTTTGAGTTGTCTTTTGTTGGTATTTTCTTCGAAAGTATTATGGTTGCCTGCATATCTCTATTTATCCATGGTCGGTGGGCACTTCGGACTCACCCCTCACCTGCGGGCTTTCACCCCGTAGGTTGAGTTGTTTCGTAGTTCAGGTACGACGTTCGATGGCTGCTGCTTTCTTCTCCACCTGACCCCGGATCCATACCTCCGCTGCATGTGCATATAAGTCTTCCGCTGCTATGTTATATATGTTGTTGTGTTGCTGCTTTCCTATATTGCATATGATGTTGTTTATACTGGATTATGCTGCCGCTGTTGAGTAATGTGTGTGGATTGAATAATGGTCCTCGGGTATGGGTGACAGTTATAATATACAGTTTGCTGTTGTATTGCATTTGCGAGATGTACTGTCTGTTCTATCAATAAGAATAGTTTCGGCACGTGTTTACTGTATCCGGTAAATACGGGTCGGGGCGCTTCAGTTATATTCTATTTTTCTTTTTTAATATTTTTTCTACACAATATTAGTTTTATATTTATTTAACTATTCTATTTTCCTGTTTTAATATTTTTTCTTTGCATATTATTAGTTTTTCTTATTTTCTTGATTTATATACTATTTTTTGTTTTAATATATTTTTCTGCATAATACTAGTTTTTAAAATATTTTCCTCATATATATTTTAAAAATTACTCTTTTTATTTTTTTATTACTATTTAATTCTTTAAATTTTTTCTTTTGTTTTTATTTTTTTGTTTTAAGGCTCAATGATGCATTTTTGAATTTGCCAAATTAGTTATTATTTATAGAATTATCAATTACTTTTAATTTCTTATAATATTTTTTGTGTTAACTGTTATATTTCTCTGTTTTAATGTTTTTTCTCTTCATATTATTATTTTTTTCATTTATTTCCATTTTTTCTATTTTTTTCTTTATAGTATTATTAAATATTTTATATTTTTTAAATATCTTTTTGTGTTAATTTTTCTATTTTATTATTTTTTTCACTTTTCATAATACTAGTAATGGAGTATATTTTAAAAAATTATTTGTTCTATATATTATTATAAAATATCATTAATTTTACAATAATTTTTTAGGGAAAATTTTTGAAAATGCAAATTTATTTGGTATGGTATTGTTGGACACGTGTCGCGCAAACATTGGCATAAGTGTTTATTAAAAGACATGTCACCTGGTCAAACTAGTCAATTTTGACTGCAATTTGAAATTGGGGTAAATTGACCAAAATTAGCAAATAGAGATACTCAATTGACCAAAATTTACAAATATGAGTGGTCAATCGGCCAATGTTAAAACACAGGGGCTGAATTGACCAATTAAGCAAAACATAGGAGCCAAATTGGAGTTTAAGCCATAACAAAATGATGTCTTTTTGGCACATTAATGGCACAAGGACATGTGGCTAATTTGATACTTTTAGATAGTTAAATGGCTAATTTGTTGTGAAACAACGAAAGTAAATTCTAGCCTATAGCATCTCCTACTGTCCCAATTTTAACAATATTCAACAATAATTAGCTGCAAGTCTTAATGGGGGTTAATTACTATTGATTACTACCCCGTACCCACCCAAGGCTGAGGGCCTTCGCGTGTGCTATACTTAAACTCAACGGGTTAATTACTTTTTAACCCCTAAATTTGTTTTTCAGGGGCTTACAACCAAAATCTCTCACCAATCAACTAAAAGCACCTGCGTGTGTACATATTCCTCTTCTCTTCTTTGCTTTTAAGGCTTTCAACTGCAGACTCATTGGTTGTACTTGTACATATTCCTCCTGAAATGTTTTTCTATTTTTTCCATTGATTTATAACTTTTAAATAAAGTCAAAATCTAGATCTTGGAAGTTGGATTGGAACTCTATCACACCGAGTGTCTAATGAAGAAATTCAAAGCAACAAAAATTGCAAGCAGAAGTACAAATGAAAGACCGTTTTCCTAATTTAAAACCAGTAACGAAGCTCCCCATGGCGAAAAGTGTATCAGTAACAACTTCCTGGCTCAGGAGTACACAGAACTGAGGTAAACAATAATAAAGCTACATATCACATTGCCTGTCAATCTGCAAAAGTCTGAACACAGCTATGTACATTCACTGTGATGTTTAGCTCAAGTATGCACATAATTTGTGAGGTATTGCAAGAACCACAAAAGAGAAATACTGCAGCGGTAGGCAGAAAAACCTCAGAATCTGATATACAGACGCTCTACTCTCAGCAAACCGGGCAGAAGTAGTCAATAACATGATAAGCTTTACATGATCCTATGCCACCATGGCCTAACCTAATATCAATAAACTACTCTATCAAAATATGTTGGTATTTTTTTCCTTTTTTTTTCTTTTTCTCTGATCTTTTTCCAAAAAGGAGGCTATCTAACTCAGACTGTACCTGTCCAGAGGCTATGTTCAGGACTGCCAGAAGGCTTCAGGGTCACTACTATACAAAGAGAGATCTTGGATTTCCTGGTTAGCCACGTGGCAATCAATAAGTCTTGCTTGGACAATTTTGCACAGCAATAATCCACAAGGAAGCATCCACCATTCACTTTCATCCCTGTGCCACATATCATACCAAAAACACATGCACAACTTAAATCAGTGTCCACCCCTAGACGCACATGCATAGTCCGCAAAAGCTACTTACATGCTAAAATTCCAGGATTGAAAGGTCGAATGCTTTTTACTTGAGTGTATCTTATAGTTAATGAATCCACATATAAGGGCAACAACCTGTAACAAAGAGAAAACAGAATTGCGAGTTCAGGATTTCAAGAAGTAGATAGTTCTCCAGATACACACTGAAAAATGACCCATTAAGAAACAATTAAAACAGAAATGAAGACCAGAAAAGTGGGAGCATTTTCAAGATTACGTTTGTCATTTGAACCAAACAAATGCTAAAAGTTAATTGCAGGAGTCTTCAACACAGAAACTCGCAGAACCCCTTCGCCCTTGGCAGAAGGAAGTTCTAGTCACATGTATGAACTTAATTTGCCGATAAGATAGTTATGTGAGCCACTAAAACAACCACAAAACGATATAGGCTGAGCTACCATGTCTCCTTTTAGTAACAGTAGGCACAAAGAAACCATTTACTCTCTCACACTGTCAACCCACCTCTCCAGGAAACCTGACTTTAGACAAATAAGTGCTACAAAATAAATTGATAGCATGATGATGAATGTCAGCGACAAACATGATATATTAGATATATGTTATGCCCCTTGGGTTTTTTTTTAAAGTTCAAAAGTAAGCAAGATGATTAAGAAATTTTCAAATTGGATTTTACCTCTAGGGCACGGATATCATGTGAATGTTTCCAGAAACCAACACCGAACTCATACTATGGTAACTCTCGATACGTATCATATTTGTTAGTGTTTACGACACTTCAGTCTTCACATACCTTAACAACATATTGCAGATTCATAAACTTCCCTACATCTTTTTGGTGGTCATCAATGTGTTAATATGATATTAAATGTAATCGCTGCCAAGTCTAATCAGTATAATCATTTGTAATGGTCTCCTCCCCCTCCAAGCATTCTCAAATGAAACAAAGATGGTCCAACAAGAGGCATCCCTGGTCCTGCTGGAATCAAGGGCGTCCTAAGATAGTGTAACAGCTCTTTCCGCTGCTTATTATCCTGCAATGTCGGTGTTCAAACTGCCAGAGCTCTTGGCACTCATTAAGGCCTCGGAAACTTCTAAAGACAAGTTTGACCCCTTCTCCACAGAATTCATTTTTGAACTGGACTCTATAAACGTTGTCTCCTGGGTTTCAAATTCTCAAATGGGACCCTGGCACCCCAATTCCCTCAACAAGTTGAGCAAACTCTCTAATGAGTTCCAGAAAATTCAATTTATTCACTCACTAAGAAGTTCTAATCATGTAGCCGATGAGTTTGCAAAACTAAGGGTTCAGCCTAATTCTGATTTCCTAGATGGATGTAAAACCATGTGTACTTCTACTTGAGCTCTCATATTACAAAAAACTATTTTCTCTAACCAAAAAACAATGCAAGACATGCATGCAATTAATGATTCAGTGAAACATGTTGCAAGAACATATAGGACGCTACCTTGACATGGCAATATCTCAGTAAAACTGACTCTTAAGGTATTTTATCTATTTTTTGCATCGTAGCTGTGAGAACAACTTACAACATTGATCAAAGATATCACATTCCATAAAGCATAAACACGTGCCGATCCTGCAGATCTCCTCGGTCCATGACTAAATAGAGCACTGATTCCAGCAGGAAATGGAAATAACAAGCCAAGTGGGAGGATTGATAAAACTAATAGGAAATCTACCAGTGAAATAGAATACATCTGGAGCAAAGTAAGCATGACCAAGCTAATATCAGCTAGAAGTAGCACAGAGATTAGCAGACCAACGAGATCCTGCAATGATGACATGAAGAGAGACAAAAAATTTAGCAGTATGTTTACAATATTAGGAAAATTGAAGAGAGCGCGAAAAAGCTGCAGGACATGCACTGTAACTACCTGATGACTAATGGGCTTAGTATTGAAGAGTAAAAAAGAGAAGGGAAAGCATAAAGAGCGTTGTGTTTTAAGCGCTTTTAAGTTCTTTGAATGCAGAATCCCACCCAAATTCCTTTTACGTGTCAGTGGATGTTCAGTGACATTGAGATACTCCTGCTCATCTCCCACATGTGCTCCAGGCCTACTGCAAGAAATAAGAAAAAGAAACTAAAGCCAAACTGCATACAAGCAGGACCAAAAGAATGAAACCATGGCTTTACCTAAATTGTCCCTCAATTTCTGATTCTTCTGGAATTTCAACTAATTGTGAAAGAGTCCCATTCTCATTAGCCCATATAACAACCCCAAACTGGCAATATCCAGAAGAAGTAGGTTGAAACCAAGCAAGATCCACATGCATGCCATATGCACCTAAAGTAGGCTTTGCATGTGTCTCAATCCAACTAATTACATGGCCAAACGTAATCTTTAATTGTCCACGTCGAACCAAGCGCAGTTGAGCATTTAGACCAGCCACCAAACGATACCAAATTGTTGGAGGAACAGACTGAGACATAGCATATACAACAGTCAACACCGTTTCACTTCCACAAAAAATATAGTACAGAAAAAGTATTGGATGTTTGAATGTTCTAAATAAAAACAAAGCAAGGAATAACCAACAGCATACCTGGCTCATCAGGCTAGTCAAAATGTTATCGTTCTGAAGGCAGAAAGGAGACATGTAACTTCCATCTCCACCAAAAATCAAAGAAATCGGGAATCTTTGGTGAAGGCGAGGAGGAAGATCCACTCTCTTTTCATCTCCACCAAGGAAAAAATCCACATATGCAAGCATTAGATCAGATGTCGCTGCCACCTACAGCATAAGATCACACAGATCAGTCTTGGATGTCTGTCACAACATAAGCTTGACATGAAAGCAATCAATATACCATTCTAGAGAATGTGCAGATTCAAGGAGGATCTAAGATGACCATTTCACCTAACAAGAGAGTTTAGAGACTGTTATGCACATGAAAATTGCATATATGAAGAAACAAACCTTAAGCCCTTCGTAAAGTGCACGAGAGCGGCAAGAGCGTAAGCAAGAGTGATCATATTCAGAGCGAACAAAATCACGAAGTTGTTGTAGCTTCTTTTTCCGGCATCGCTGCAGCCAGGACCATGCAAGGGGATATGCAAGGATAGAAAGAATGCTGTAAACTGACCCTTCCCACCATTGATAAGCAGCTAAACCATTTATCTCATCCACAAATCTATTGAATGCATCTTCATATCTGCCGTGTAGAGTTCATCAGAAAGCAGCATGCAAATACATAACTCTCGCATCACATAGAAAGAGAAAAAACTTAAATCCAAAGTATCTTCTCAATAAACAAAAATAACCACTAGAGCAATAGGTCAATAGCAACCAAAAGCAAGAAAAAGATAGCGAAAGCTTACACAAGATCCTTTACTTGCTCCGGAGGAGAATGAGGTAGCTGCCAAGGTTCACTGAAAGTATTTGGCCCCATAAAATACATCCTATGCACATGACTCTGGGATTCTTCCGTTCGGTTTGTTTCTATTACCTGATAGGTAACACAACCATCAATTTATGGCGGCAACATATTATTAAGAGCTTCTCTAACGTTGACATTTATTTTGATAAGTGCACACCACAAGAGAATCATTGAACACTGAGAAAAAGAGAGAGAGACCTCATTCAGTGACTCGAGAAAAGGGAAGGAGTGATCAATTCGAGAGCCACGTCGAGCGGGCACAGCAGCTGGTAATTCATCCCCAGCAACATATTTCATTCGTGCAACACTGAGCACCAGAGCTAAAAGGATAAGAAGACCCAAAAGTATGAGACCAAAAAGCCATGGACCGCCAAAAGTGTAGACCAACTCTTCAAGAGCTGTATAACAGTTTGGCATGCGATATCTATCGGAGATGCACTTGTACGGACAAGGTCTTTCAGTGACACCACCTGGTGGAATGATAGGGATGAGACTCGAAACAAAATCCATTGAGCAAATAGGAACTGGAAAAATCCGCAACTCTCATCATGAGAAAAATGCATCTTGAAAGGAGAACTGTGTGAGAACGAAAATAACCTCGAACGACGGTGTAGATAGCACGACTTGGAAGCTCATGTGGAGGGCACCTTTGACAAAGGGCTCTATTAGATCCACTCACATTCTTGAAAGTTCCAACAGGACATTCCTGTGATACAAGATAGTCAAGTAGTAAAAATACATGCAGCAGTTGTAAAGATCAAGCAATTAACAAAAGCATTCACGACCATGGCTATTGCTCACGATAGTGGGAGTCTACAAAGACTTTAATCACTGACATACTAGATAGAGCAAGGAATTTCCATGTCATAAATATAGGTTTACATAGCTAGCCAATACAGAAACCTTTGCAATGGGGACTCGAGGACACAAAAGCGATGGCGACTTCATCAACATTTGGCATATACTGAAGGTTAATCTCACCCCACAATGTTATCATACATCATTTAAGACTTTCTAGCGACACATTTTTCATTCAAAATCACAACCCCATCGCCAAAATTAAATGTGTACCAGATAATATGTCTGCAAGCTGTACTCCAAATAAACCCTAAAACTAAACTAAAATTAGGCCAAAGATATAGGGCAAGAAAGGTATGCAAAGGTACCTCACAAAAGATCCCATAAAGTCCTTTGGGACAGAACTTTCCAGTAACAGTCCCGTTTGTCCCAGCATGACCCTGGCCTCTACCAAGTCCTCCACTGCAACCAATGAATTGAAAGACAAAAAATGCAACTGATTTCACAGAGAATGGAGTTGTGATTGTCTTCCATAAGGCATAGAAATAATGATAAAAAAAGTAGGTCAGTAATGCCAACATGCATGATAAATATTTGGCCACTCAAAACAAGGAGTTTAGTGGTCTTCATTTCTATGACTGTAAACCAAATCACAAGATTTTTGGCCAAGTATTGAAGATGACAAAAGGAATACGGAAACTGATGCCTCTAACTAAACTATTGGACAACATCCAAAGTCAAAGATTATAGCCTTTGTACGAGTACTCTGAACTAGTTTAAAGAAATTCAATATGACAAAAGCACAAACTGTGCCATAGTGTCAGTTTAGGGTTTAGACACACTGCCTTCTTACAACTCTCTCATTCTCCTGTTATCTCTAGCTTACTCATAATTCACAACATAGAGCAGAGACTTCCCATCTTCTAAAACAGGCAACCACTGGTCTTGCAGTTTGAATGTAAACCAGTCTTGGATTTAGATGAAACTGTCATGCTTAAAAATCATAGTTTCTTTAGATATGAAAGCCCATCCTGGCTTTCCATTGTTTTGTCTATCAAACAAACCATTGCCAAATGAGCAATGCTGAATGAAAAAATGGACTCCATAAGCACTCACAGATGTTGCATAAGCACTTTTATTTCTAATGGGATGCCTGGAAGGTTGATGCATTTCAAGCTTCTTCTCTCCATTGCCATGCCACAAAGCATTCAGTGGATTTTTTTTTTTTTTTTTGAGAAAAGCATTCAGTGGATTTGGTTTAAGCACTTCAATCTGAAACGGCATGCCTAGCAGGACCATGAATTTCAAACTTTTTCTCTCATATGTCCATTCAGTCTTTGGTCGATAGAAGAATGAGAGAAACATAGTGCAGGCATGTAATTAAATACCAGTTGCTTCAGCTGGCTGCTTTCATATGAAAGCAGCATTATTGCAGCTGTCCACAGTATTAGTTTTAGCTGTGTGCTAGTGTGTGCATGTGTGCCTGTGTATAAACATAACATATTTGCAAAATAGACAATGTATTCAAAAGTTACGATGAAACAAAACTAGGAAAACCAGAAGATTCAGTAGATAATATGGCCACGACTGACCTACATAAACTATGTGGTTGTATACTCACCCAGTTAGAATGCTTCCATTCGCAGTTGCTAGGGGCACATACTCATCCCCAGTGGGAATATTTGACCAGTGGAAGTGAATCCTCCCACCACCTCCTCCGCCACCACCATAAGGACTGCCATGACCTCCAACAGTTGATATGGTGGAAGAATTACCAAGTACCAACGTGTGAATGAACAGTAGGATGGTTCCGCCAGAACCACCCCCGGGACCAGTATTTGATATCATATTTCCAACTTTTCTCCTGATACCTTCTCCAAAACTTTCTCCATCAGCCCTAAGCGAACCATATACTGATAAACTTGATAATGCATGTTCCATAGAACCCATTACTGTCCAATAAAAGAAAACGATCAGACATAGCAAGAAAAGGGAATCATTCTCTAATATTTGACATTTGCCAGGGCAAGGCTTAAGCTGATCTATATTCTATGGCAGTTAATTCAACCAAATTCAAGCAAGCAAGCAATAGGTAGTCGGACCAAATGGCACTGCATAAAAAATCCAGAAAGAACCTAAATAAACATAAAATTACTGGAAAATATAAAGTGGTGCTAATAGAGAAGCATAAGACCTAAATAGAAACTCATGGGATTTCCAATATTCTTTTGTACAATAAACAAAACATAATTTTCCATGCTCTTTTGTAATTTATTGAAAAGTTCAAGCAAAGAAGATCTTCTGAAAGATACAACTAGAACATAAAACTTGGAGCGGCAATCTAAGAAACATTGCAGAAATAGCCTCTACATACGTATGAACTGTTATGGAACGGTTGTTCAAAGGTAGGACTTGAACTTGTGACCTTGAATCCCACAGCCCAGCCCAACCCAACCTGCCCGTTTAGACTTTTATGATTACCACTGAGCTAAAACAAGCTCAATGGTATATCATCAACACTGGTGTCAAGAATTATTCAACCAACCCTATAGTTGTTAATTTGATTGGTTATAGTCCAGCTGTTCATATAAGCTCAAAGCTTCCACAAGTATCATTCTACATATTTCAAAGTACGAGTTGCATATGCGATAAGCAAACAACAAAAGCAACAAAATTGCCAGTACCAATTAAAATTAACACCACAGCATACCAACTTAGCATCAGTTGACAACAATCAAGCATTATTATCTTGTAATTGACTGAGTGATAGTGGTACGATACACGGGATTGAACTAGGAAATCAAAGGACTAAAAAGCATTTCATATCAGTTGATTTATCCTTTGAACAAACAAACAAAATTTAAAATGGAACCATGTTAAAATTTCTTAAAAAAAAAAACAAATTGTAAAGTTGATTTGAGTCCAGCAATTAATCCAGTAGAAATGAAATATATCGCCCAAACATGGACACAAGAGAGGAGAAAAGGAGCAACATTACAGGAATATATAGAGTTAGATAAGTATTAGGTGATAGCCCAGATGCTGTAACAAATTTTGAAGAGGAGGCAACTGTAATCATAGACTAGCACCCTCGTTAATGCTATTAAGATTTTTCCAAAAATTTGTATGCTTGCCAAAGCCTACAGAGCTCACCTATTATACCACCACCAGCAGTTGCGCCAGCATGACTATCATTTCCACTGCCACTACCAAGTTCGCAAGGCAGTTCAGCATCCCCATACGTGGCACCACCCTCTACAAAACTGCCATTATAGTACCCATCTCCACCTTTGCCACCATGCCCAGCCCCGCCACCCAGACCATTGTCAGAAACTTTTCCCATACCCACGCCACCAATGCAGCCTACACAATGTCCAGATCAAGATTCAGCAAGACATATTTAACGTAGAATACACTGTTTCATATCTGACAATGTAGACGCGGTAACAGGAAACTCCACAACAGGACAAAATAATTTTAGAGACAAAGTCCCATTTAGTCAAACCATTCCCGTGGGCCAATATCATATCTTGTCGGCATTCTTCATATAAAATCGTACCTAGTCCAGAGGCACTAATTGCTCCTGAAGCAGGGATGACTATAGTTCTAACCCAATGAAAATGCACGACAGATCCCGTTATCATGCCTTCCACAGCAACATCTTCAACTCGACAAATCTGCAATAATAAGAGTACAACCATGGAAGGGATTGCAAGTATGTGCTTCACAACAAAATAACCACGCATAATTATAGTCAACATGGTACTTGCTGCATATTATGGAAACTGAAATACCTGAAGAGTGAAGGACAGTGAAGAATTCACATTACAATCCTCAGGTGGATGAATTAGCTCTGTAGGGCAGCCCTGGTCCTCACAATAGAGCCGCGGTGTCCTGCCATAATTGAAAGCAGCAATTAGCGAATATTTGACAGCAACATGCACTATTGTCTATCAATTGATGACTTACACATCATGGTCACTGGCATTCTCCAAAGGAGCTCGAAGAAAAGATCCTGGTCCAATCTTCATGACATGCAGCACAGATCAATGGCATGAATACAAGAGTGAAGCCAATTTAAGAGTGCAAACAAGATATTTTTACATTACCCATTATGGCAATGACCAGGATATCAACATAATCCTTGAAAAATTTTAAGAAAAATAAGAACCTCAAAAATTCTGATTAAGTTGAGAACTACTAGGTGACAAGTTGTGTTGCAAAGCTCCACAAGAGTAAAATTGCATGCTTAGTGGAGTAAATTTCTTTTGTAAGGAAACAAACAATTGTCTCTTAGCTAGTGTCTGACAGCATGACAGAGTACATGACTAGTGGAGTAGATTTCTTCTGTTGATAAAACCAAATTAAGAGCATCTTGGCTAGTTTCTGCCAGCATTTTAATGGTCGTTTGTGAAATTATACATCCGATGCATCACTATGTCAATGCTATTACATAAGCTTATTAATCTGAAAAAGATTTCATTCATTGGACCGGCCTGTGTACGTAAATGCATAAGAGCTCTTCAAGCTTACATTGACATTGAAAAACAATGATAATATCAAGCGTTGTGCTTCAATCACATTGCCAGGCCCAGATAAATTCAGGAAACCCTGCCCGTGAACTCCCAGATTTGCATTGGAATGTATGATAGATGATTTCTGTCAGAAGAAAGGGAAGCATAATATTTTAAATAAAACAAGATAAAGCCAAGCTGTAGGTTAGTAAGAAAGATGACGGAGGAAAAATACCTTCAGAACAACCAGGTTACTAGCCTCAAGCAAGGATGTTGCCAAAATTGCATCAGCACCTCCATTTATGAGCATTTTTGAATTCCACATCAAGTGTATTTTTACAAACATGCGAAGAGCCCCATAAATCTAATTAAATTCAAAATCATTAAGATTGAAGATTAGTTGCTACCTAGGATATATCAAATCTTTAAACAACAATCATTGTACATACATTGAACAAAAGGTTTGGGGTACAAAACACCATGATACTGTACATGGAATTGGAAAGGATATTAAAGGTTATAACTACAGAAAGAATGATGATTGGACATGAAAGGAAGAGAGATATTTCTAAAGGCATCCTAGTATACTCATGGTCCTCCCTTGGAGACTTGCAATTTCATGAGTCTACATGATTCTTCCATACCAAGTTACATTTTCTTGTGTTATTATTAACAATTGAGAGGATATTAACATGGTGTTATTATTACAAAAAACTATGGTACCGTACACGGAATTGGAAAGGATATCGAAGGATATAACTACTGAAAGAATGATGATTGTACATGAAAGAAGAGAGATATTTCTAGGGAAATCCCAGTATTCTCATGGTCCTCCCTCAGATACAATTTCAGGATTCTACATGATTCTTCCATACCAAGTTACAGTTTCTGGTGTTATTATTAACAGTTGAGAGGTGTAGGCCATCTATACTCAAATGATCTTGTCAAATACTAAGTGCCATCCACGGTGTAATTTGCCATATGCAAAAGATTTATTTTTATATATTCTCAAAATTATACATAAATGCCTGTTCAATGTTCATAGTACAATAGGCGCTATTGAATATTAAAAAAAATGTTTGTGCCTGTTCAATGTTCATAGTACAATAGGCGCTATTGAATATTAAAAAAAATGTTTGATTGGCTTCAATTTAGTCTCTGTATGTATTTTAACACAGGGATTGCTTAATGACATGGATTAAGCCTAAGTGCGATAGAGATAGCGACAGCATATTAGTTTCGACAGAGGAAAGCAGCACTAGAAACCTTCTCTTCCATTTTATTCCTGCACTAGAGAGATCCAGTCCAAAATTTTGTTGGTGGAGCAAGGTTAAGCAAGTGGGCTGCTGGTAACATTAACTTTCAGTGAGCCAAGAAGCAATAGCAAAGAAGGATTCTTTTTAGCAATCATACAGTTTTAGAACGGAATTAGCACACCTGAAGTAGTTCCAGACAAGATGAATCAGCCAGAATATCTATTAGCATACGATGAATACAAGAACAACATATTAAAGAGAGACTAACTACCAACCATATCTGTATCCTTCCTTTCCACCTACACAAAGAATAAAAGCAGAAAAAAGCATATAGAGTGCTTGTCACTTGCCTTAACAACTGAATCACTCATTAGAAGCTCTTCTGCCATCAACTCAAATGCTGATGTAGCATAGTGCGCTAAGCCAAAGCTAAGAACTGCACCATCTGATAATTTTATTTGTCCTTGAACCTATAAAATGCATTAAGACACCGGCATGAGCTTTGACAGGGAACGTTAACATAAACTGATCACACAGAAACAAACTAAAAAAAATAACCACATTAAATTCAGAACCTTAGAGGAAAAGTGAATGAATAATTAACCTAAACGAAAGAAAGTATTTGGTGACTATAAAGACAATTCTAGCGCAATTTTAGGGATTATTCATCCAAAATAAAAACAATACATGAAAAAAAATCAATTCATCAGAAATAGAAGAGGGGAGGTGTTTGAAAATTGTCAGGCAACATAAGTGATTATTAAAAAGAAATGTCATGCAACTGAATTAAATTAAAAGAAAACAATCCTTGTCTGTCTAACCTCCTAGGTCACTACTTTAAATACATGATCTGCTATATGCCAGATGTCTTCTAATCTATATATATGATGTTGCTTTTGAGCACCCAGAATAACTAATATTACCCAAGAATGGGCAACAAAGATGGCCAATTCCAAGAAGACAACAGCAAAACCGATCATAACCAAGAATGGGAAAACAGAGATAGATATATTGAAGGACACAAGATGTTAGTCATCAATGACCTGAACCCGACTCCAAAACAAGGGAACAGAAGCCTTGGCATGATTCTGAATATAAACATTTGTCCAAAGTGGCTGTTTAGGAAATTCTAACAGAAGCGTATCAGTACTTGTGGGCATGTTGTCATTGCTAACAATAAGACTTCGAGGAACAGCATCATAATATGTCCCCGCAGCACCAGAGTTGTCAGGACAGCCAAAACTCTTTCCCCCTGTAAACAAGACAGCAAGCCTCATGGTAACTCAATATGTAAGCTAAGGTGGTCTCACCTGTTTACTTGCATAAAACTATCAACTATGATCCTTGGCTACATACAATGGTAACAACAAACCAAACAAATAACATACAAACTGTTTTAATCAGACTTCTTAGAAGCTGATGATTGCAAAACCCAGCAGCAACTAACTCCAGTCTAGCACATAGTTTCATACTAAAATAAAGTCGCACCATTCCTCACGCAGCTAGGACTAACTGCATCTGTTGTGTCTCTCTGACTATAAAATTTAGGCATATTTTTGTGGTTCTTATTTTTGCTCAAAACTGAAGTTTTTATGACAGCATTTAAAGTTGATAAAACACTTTCCTAACATAAGCGACAATAATAAGAAGAAAAAGGAAGGAAGTTCAATTCATACCGTGAACAAAGAATTTTGCATCATCATGCCTGCTGAAAACATTGATCGAGACTCTCCCGCCCCCACCTCCTGCAAATCCATTACCCCCAGAAGCACTTACATTACCACTTCCAGTCCTGTTCTCAACAGAAGAATTTATTAGTTGGAAGTACATCTAAGCCAGTCGGAGACAAGAATTCAGGATGAAGCACTCAAAACATAAGGAAATGTGCATAAAGAGAATGTTATTCTAGAACCATTGTTTTGCAAATCTTCAACCCTGATGTCACAATTTTTTTAAAGAGCTGTTCTTAAACTACAGTAACAGCATAATCACATAGTTTCCCCGACCAGCAGATCATGACGGAATTCCAGATGCACACTGCATTTTTCTTGAACACAAGGGAGATTATCTCATACAAGTCGCTCAGTAATAATGGTCCTGAACTGGTCTTACAAGAATTATTTTAATGCTAAAACATTCATTGCTCTGATTTTTCCGGAATGCAAAATAAATGACGACATACCCGACACCGTTCCCATGATAGAAAAGTTAAAACAATGAGGACTTTGGAATTCCACAGCAAAACAATGGGGTAACCTGCCATATCTATCTGTCCATTTCAAGTAGGGAAATGTAATCCTAAACAAAATTTTTTAGTTTCAATTTCCATATTGAGCGTGCTCCACCAAATTACTCCAGATGAAAAGTAAAACAAGCAGACCCTAAACCAATAATAGCATGCCCGACTATGAATGTTCTACCTAAAACTTATAAATAGCCGGTGGAAGAACTACCTGATGCCACAACTCCTGCAGTAGCAAAAGTAACTATAATGCACAAACCTTGTTCTCTATACTGAACCAGAACACTACAAATAACCATCTCTTAATGTCCATTTTATATCAGTTACCACACACTACCTACACAAGCAACATAAGGTAAACTACCAATTGACTTAAACACTATCCAACTACGGCAGACCAACAGCACTTGCATTAGGAAATTTGAAAAGCAAAATATTGTTGCTTGCTTGATATCTCACTACTAAATAGTCAGCTTCAAAACGGTTCACGATCACAAGATTGGCAAAGCATATGTATTATACTAGCACTCTATGATCAAATGGACAAGAAGAAAACATAATTGATTTAAGTTTATGTTTAAACTACTAAAGAAAGAACAAAGTAGAGTACATTCTATGAGCCTTGATATACACGCTGCCGCCAGAGCCTCCACCGCCTTTCGTGCCGCCATCACCCCCGTCAGCCACCAAAACCCCGCCAACATCGATCGAATCAACCACCTCAAACCAAATCCTCCCCCCTCCTTCCCCCCCATAATCCTCCTCTTTACTCGTGGTCCCGCCTTTACTCCCGTAGCTCCACGGCTCATCCAATTCCGACCACGAATACGCATCCCCTCCCCAAACATCGTCAGGCAGCTTCGTATTATCAGTCACGCAACTCGCCCCTCTCCCACCGTGGCCGCCGCCGGCCCCCTGCACCCCCGACGGGGTTCCGCTCGTCTGCGCCGGCGGCTCACCGGCCAAACCGGTCACATTCACCACCGAGCCCTCGATCAGGCTGACGTTGTAGGCAGTTACCCACACAGTCCCGGCAATTACCCTCGCGTTCTGGCTCAATTTGAATTCTCCGCTCATGTTGACCAAAATCGAGCAGTTCCTCACAGCGCAGCTCAAAACGACGCCGGGGAGCACGTGCAAGGTGCCGTTCCCTCCCACGTAGACGTCGTCCGCGAAATCCAGTGACGAATTGAGCTGGCAAACGGAGTCGAGCGAGCCGATGCCTGAGAGATCCTCCACGCAGGAGAGCGACGGAGGGTGCGTCGGAGGAGCTGGCGGCGGGGGAGCCGGAGGGGTGTAGTCCCCGTGAAACGACAGCACGTCGGCGGCATCGGAGCCGGTTATCGAATAAAACTCGTCGTCGTCCTGATCAGTAGCGAAACTCAAGGTAGGGTTTAGGGGTAGGGATAGTAATAAAATGGAGAGGACGAAGGGAGAGAAACGAATGAGTTTCGGGGGCCATTTTGGTGGATAGAGAGTCATTACATAGATAATCGCTAGGGAAATTTTTCAAAGCTTTAATCAGTTTGGTTTGGATTCAATTATTGTGAAAGGTTTATTTCTTCTTTTTTTCCACTATGCACTATGCAGCAGTGTGGATTAGGGCCGTTTATAGGGAAATCTATGGATTTTATTTCCAAAAGACAATAAAATTTAATAGACGAAGAAATGGTGCGTGGCAGAGGGAAGGAGCCGGAACGAGAAAGAGCGAGGGGCTCTATTGAAGCCTGAAGGGGATGGGAGGAACAGATGGAGAGATGGGGGTGCACGTGTGCAGTTTTTACGCATTTTTTATTGCTCATGCGACATGCATTGATGGGCCTGGGCTCGTATTTTGTTGAAACTTTCATGGGCCCCATTCGAGTCTGGGAGATAAGATTGTGGACTAGGAAATCGATTGGATCTCGAATCCTAAGGAGCTAGTTGTGACCCAAAGCCGCTTTGGTGGGATCTTGTTGTTTCCCATACGAGAGTCCAATCCATTTCACCAATTTGTGCTTTCTGGTGTAGATATGCGTTGTGTCTTTTCTTGTGAAATATGCGTTATCTTTGTCTTGTGTGATAATTTAAGTAGCCTACAAATTGGGGGCTTAAAAGGAAGGTTAGAATAAACATCTGTCGTGCATTATACTGAAAGAAGTTCTTCCGTCAGGAACCAAATAAAAAGGTTGTTCTGACCTCAAAGAATGACAAAAACAGACGGGACTTGTTTCAAATCTTTTTTTTTTATTTCTGGTCTGATATTTTATTATAGTAGTATGAACATCAATGTGTGAGATGCATATAAAGCTGACGAAATAGGATATTTCAGTTGTTGCATTGCAATCAATTTCATCTACCCTCTTGCTGTCATGATGTATCAATTACATGTAAAAGTTAGGCTATGTTTTGGTATCAATGGGGAAAGGCAATAGGAATAAGATTTATTTCTTTTTGGGCCAAGAATAAGATCTATTCTATTTCACAACAAACAACATTACTGTACTAGTTATATCTTAAATTATAATTAGTTCTAAATTATAGTCAACCAAATAACATAATGATTTGGTTTCTATTCTAATTCCAATGGTTCCAAACATAGACTTGATTTTATTCAGCGCTAGTGAAAAGGAAAATCCATTTTTATGATAAGGCAAAAAAAAGATATACTTCTTTTACTGATCCATTATTTTAAAGTTTCTGTTGATTTTACAGTTCTTCATATTTTTTTATTTTTTCCCATTGCTTTTGCACCCACCCAAACCCAAAAGATGTAAAAGTAAAACAAATTGGTAGAATGCAATTTAATGTCCGCTCATACATTCTTCCCTTTTCATCATCTCCCACTTTCTTTGTTTGTCTCGTTATAGATTTTTGTTTTTCCTGGCTGTAAATGACGAACAAAGACGGTAAGGTCCCTCCCTCCTAAGGTTTTCATCATGATTAATTAAGAAATTATGGCTCCCCGATGATGAAAGCAAGCACGAAGATTTCAAGTAATACAGCCCATATCAATAATATTTATGTTTTGTAACTAAGTGTTTAAATGCATTGTTTTACAAAGAAAATGAAGAAGCAATAGGAGCAAGAAAGGAGATAGCAGAAGAGAAGAGAGTCGAGCTCTTCATTTGTTTTTTTTTTTTTTTATTCAAGTCAATAAACCAATACAACATATAGGAGAAAAACAGAGAAGTCATTATTCATTGGGTAGAATACTCTTAGGGAGAACTGCCTCATTAAAAACCTTACCAAGAAAAACCCAGTGGGATAAAAACTTGGTGAAGGAAAAAAAAATGCAGTGCGTATTCTACTCCTCCTCATTTTGGCCTCCCTTGATATCTTTATATCATCGCATGCCAATCTTCTTTGTCAGTCTTTGGTGACATTTACAATGTAGGCGGTATTATCTTCACAAATCGTCGTTGGGACATCTTCCTCGCTATCTTATCCATATATATCTTGAGTGTGCAACTTCATTGAACATAGCCAAGCATAGTCTTGACTAGCTTTGTGTATAACTTCAATTTCTGCATTATTTGAAATGGTAGCAATAATACTTTGTTTTGTGCTTGCCATGATACTTCAGGTATCTGCTTACGCTTTTATGTTGATCAAATAAATGACCAGCACCTGCAAAACAAACTATAGTACCCTTGTACTCACAAGGTTAAAATGATTTTATGTCCATTATACCTCGAGATAATGGAAGACTTCAGGCTTTATGGCAAAGTTACAAACAAATTGATATTTTTACTAAGTGTTTAGCAAAAGCTTCAGACTTTATATTACTAGCAAGATAAATTGTATTTTGATAGGGTACTTCAGGACCATTCTAATTCTTTTATTAGTCTTTCCATCTCAAATTTTCTTCTTGAAAAATATAGTACGACATTTGGGAATCTTCTTCAGGAGTTCCAATAATATTTAGGTCACAATAATAGTATCCAAATCATTAATCATCAATAACGATAATAGATAATTCATATATGAACTAATTAAATAACACACATAGAGCATATATACAAGGATCATTGTAAATACCCAAATTGGTCCAAAACTATATGAAAATCAACTTAATTTTGTATATTCCTGGGAATTCGTTGCTTCAGGCAACTTGAATCCTTCTGGGATTCTTATGTATATGTCATGACTTATGGATCCATAGAAATAGGCTGTAATAGCATCCATTAACTGCATTTCTAATTTTTCATATAATGCCAGACTTATCAAAAAAATAATTACATCCACCACAGGGGAGTATATCTCCTCACAATTAATACCAGGTCGTTTGGGTAAAACCTTGTGCTAAAAAAATCGTGCTTTATATCTCACTATTTATTTCCTTTTCTGCACAAATACCCATTTTATGACCGACCGATTTTACACCTTCTAGTGTACAGACTACACGTCTGAAAAATTCTCGCTTCACAAGCGAGTCCAACACAGCCTTATTTGCGTTTCTCTATTTTGGCCAATCGTTTCTACGCCTACATTCATCAACAGATGTAGGTTCATGATCCTCATTTTATTTAGCGCTATTTTATAAATAAAACAAGTATTCCGTCGACGGTTATTTTACGTCGGTTTCATCTTATTCCTGACACTGTATAATTAATCAAGATCTCATCATTTTCATTTATTTCAGGTACCTGAGTTACTTCTGAAACTGTATCAATTGTGTCAGGAACCTCTTCTGGAGGATTTTCCTCTTCTTGAGGATTTTTAATTTGAACCTCTACTGGAGGTCTTATTTTCTCACTAAGGCCATCTTATCTCTTTGCTCCTTTTTCTCTATCGAGAATTTTTGTTTTCTTTGGAACCGAGTATATTCCACGCTTCTGGTGTACTTTAGATTCATTTGCATACTTTAATTGTTCTCTAAGAACATTATTTCGAGTAGGAGCATTTGCAGCTGGTATGGTCACACTTTTCAAATAAGTATGTCTGGCAATTGACTTATCAAATTTTTCAAATGAATCATCTTTTGAACTTCAGGTTCACACTAATTCGTTTGAGGATCAAAAATAGATATTGAGTAACATTTTAATTATATCTTGATCCAACTGCCTATTTCCTCCCCCTAATGTTGGGTAAACATTTTCATCAAATCTTGCTAGAAATGAACCTCCAATCTTTTAGTCAATAGTTTCAATTACGTTGTAATTGATGGAGATTCATACCCAACATCTATTCCCAGTCTTCTTTAAGGACCAACTTTACAATGCTGTGGTGGAGCATTTGGTGCATAATCAACGGTCTGAAGATGGGAGATATTTTGTGACCAAGAACCAATTAAATGGGGAGACCTTATAATAACTTGTTGGCTTGATGCACACAAGTGTTGCTGCATGAATACCAAGTTCTCAAAACAATAATATCTCTTTAGCAATGGTTTTGCAATCAACTGGAAATGTTCACCCAGATCGGTTTGGGTTTATTTCCAACAATATACATTTTCCATTGAAGAGATATGCCAGCATTATCTAGACATATAGTCTTACAAGATAATTAGGGATGTGTTCCCGCAATTGGCTTAATCATAATAAGCGCGCAACATGCCAACTTGCGTCTAATAAGTACACAATATACCATCTAGTCGATGCATCGATTTAAAATCATAAAAGTACCTAGATGGTTAACATGGCGGATTTATTAGTCCGCGTATATGTCCCTGAATTATTGCCAAAAACTTGCTGGTGGTTCTTATGCCAACCTCATCATAGGAAGGCTGAATAATTAATTTTGTTTTTTCGCAGCAAACAAACACATGGAAATTCATTAATTGTAAAAACTTCTGGTTTTTCAACCGAATGAATTCTGTGCATTATTATGGATCGGGGATGGCCCAACCGGTCATGCCAAATAAATCAATAAACCAACTTCTAGTCGGTTTCAGCTTCGGGCTGTGCGAGCTATGTATTTAAAACTTAGAAAAATTATTTGTCAGCTTCGGGCTAGTAAATAATAAATCAATCATCCAACTTCTAGTTGGTGCCAGCTTCGAGCTGTGCATACTATGTATTGAATAATTTTAAGAATTATTTGCTAGCTTCAGGCTAGCGTCAGTTTCGAGCTATAGTGTACGAGCTTCAGGCTGCTACATAATAACTTAGGGAAATATATTTACCAGCTGTAAATTATATATTCATCGGCCAATTTCTAGTTGGTTTCAGCTTTAGGCTGTACAAAACGTGTATTTAATAACTTAAAATTGCTAGCTTCAGGCTAGTGCATTTCAGCTTCTGGCTGAATATGATAAGCTTCAATTACTCGAATATTTATGTAGCATAATCTAAAGAATAATGTTGGTAAACTTTCCACAAATTGCTTGTTAGCTATGGCTGTAACGCCCCGAATTTTCATAATTTGAGTTTTCGAAATTTTCGAAATTTTTATTCCAATTTTGCCCTTGAGAAATTTCCGGATTTTTGGACAAGGGAATAAATTATTTTACCTTGGTTATATCGGAATTAAGTCGATGGTATAACGGGTTCGGTCTTCGTTGGAGTTAAATCGGGTTTCGGAGTTGAGAATTAAACCTTGAAGTAGTTTCACCGAAACTACGTCGTTTTGAGTACTGTTTTAAAAAAAAAAAAAACAAAGTGGCGCGTTGACCAGGCAGGGGTTGACCGCGCCTAAGCGGACGACGGGTCATCCACTAGGGCGGCCAACCCTAGCCCGATCCCTTTCTTTTTCTCTTCTTCTTCTCTTTTCTTTTTCTTTCTCTTTCTCTTCCCCAGCCGTCGTCGGTCTCGTCTCCGTCTTTTCTCTCTCTCTTCTCTTCTCTTCTCCTCTCCTCTCCTTCCTCCTCCTCTTTCCTCGATCGGCTGCCACTCACCCTCTCTTTTTCTTCCCTTCCTTATCCTCTCTTTTCCACAAACACGCGCGGCCGCACCATCTTCATCCTACTGCCGCCGCCGCTGCGTCGTGAGAAGAGAACAGGTCCAGGGCGTCGGTCGTGGCGGAGACCTCGAGGACGAAACTCGAGTCGCCGTCGTCAACCACGCAGGTAGGCCACCGTCACCCTTCTTTTTCTTTTCTCTTTGTGCTCGTCTTTTTCTTGGTGTTGTTGATGGGCTTCTGTTGGTTGTTTGTTGTGCGTTTTGTGGTGGCCGGACGGTGGCCGATCTGTGTGGGTGTTGTGGCGTTTGTGTTGTTGTTGGTTCTTTGTCTCGGCGGGTCTTGTGTCGGTGTTAGATGCGGGTTCGTCTGCAGTGATTCATGTTTGGGCCGGAGGTTGCTGGTGGTGGTGCGTGGCTGCTTGTTACCGTTCCGGCAGTGGGGAGTTCGTGTGTGTGTGTGGGTGTGTGCTTCTCCGGGCAGAGGCGGGTTGCTGCTGTTCTGCGAATCCGGGCCTATTCGGTTCTGGCAGCAAGCATTCCGGGTAAGGAATCACTTTTCCAATTCTTTTGTTGTCCATATGAAGATCAGTTGGTATTGTGTCGTTTGGATTGAATGTTGTGGTTGTTGGGTTCGTTTCTGGCAGATTTGGGTGAATTCCGGCAAGGTCACCAGAATCCGGCGAAGGCTCGGGAATATTTCGGCGAGGGCTCGGGTTTTGATTCCGGCATTTAACGGTATACTTGATGTATAATTTGTGTTATTCATGGCATGTACTTATCATATTCGGATTGGGTTATGTAATATTGATAATGTACATAGTAGAAATCGAGAACAGGGATTATGTGGAACATAACCGGGAATTTTTCGACACGGGTAGAACCATAGGCCGGGAATCTTTGGGCTCGGATTGATCTTGGACTTAAGTAACGGGCTTTGAGCCCAATCCTATGCTTGGTTAAATAAGGACTTAAGGAAGGGCTTTAGGCCCGAAAATTGAATTTGGGCTTAGATTGGGCTTTAGGCCAGAAACCCGTAAAGAACATAATGAGTGGGCCATAGGCCCGGGAACTACTCTTGGACTTAGTTGGGCTTAAGCCCGGTGAACCTTAGGTCCCGATACTCGGAGTTTTGGTGAGAGAACATTAAGTCGGGTTTAGACCCGGGAATTTCATAATTGGCTAACTAGGGACGGGTTTAACTCAGTTGAGCATTAAAGTTACATGCATGCACATTTTTATTGTTATTGTTTGTAATTTGTTGTGTGTGCCGGTATTCAGGCACGGGTAATACCTCGGGAGCTGGAGGATCTGTTTTGGGAAAAGCTCCACAGGACAATCGTCGTTGAGGTGACTTTATACGTCTTTTTATGTCTGTATGCATGAGCTTGTTGGATTGGTCTGTTTGAGTTGCATGCTTGTTTGCTAACATGTTGTGATCCGTATTGTGTGCCTAAGTGTACCTTTTGCTTATGAGCTGGATATTTGGTTTGCTATGGATTATAACATGTGGTGTGATTCTGGGTGTTTTGTGTGATGTATTGTGGGTCGGAGACCCGCTTATCTGATTGAGTTGTTTTTATCACACAACCCTGTTAAATCACAATCTCTTGGCACACATGAACTCATAATTTGTGAATAAGAATAATGTACAGTAGAAGTTAGGCTACTGTGTGCTGATGACCGGTTGGTTCGAGCGGGAAGTGTTACCCCTCGGGTTTGCTTGCGGAATAGCAAGTGTTATGCGGATTTGCATATGGGTCTGTAATGACCGGTTCTACCTCCCTCCTTCTACCTCCCCCTTTTTACCTCCCCCTTTCTCTCTGTCTCTCTCTCTCTCTCTATGGATATGTTGGGCTTCGTGCCTGGTTTTTATTTGGGCTTATACCTGGTTGTCTCATGAGACGGGACCGAGCTCGACGCACACAGTAGGGGGCCCTGAATAATAAATTATTAATAAGAAAAACTTAACACACAACAGATGGAGAATAATGAACTGTTTGCTTGAATGTCTTGGCATGTTAGTACTGGTTGTTGTATGTTGCTTACTTGTCTTGTTGCTCTTCTTTCCTTTCGGACTTGATCTGCACACCTTCATAATTAGATTTATATTGCTCACTGAGTAGGCGACTCACATAATCGCCAACGTTGTTTTTCAGACTTTAGATAGCGTGCAGTCCTTTCCTTCCTTTCCCGGAGTACGGACGTGGTTTTCTCAGCAGGTAGCTGTGCTCGATTTCCCGGTTGGATCCATAGAGCCGGCATGCATATCATATACTTTTGCTATTTTATATTTTATCTTAACTTCCGCTGCATTGGGTTTATTTGAGATGTCACTATTGATTTTGATTACATTATCGGCGGGTTGCCGGGATTTGATATTGATGATGTTTCGGCAGGATGCCGGGTTGTCTTGTGGCTTATTAAGCCGGATTGTTTTGTTCTTTATGACATCTCGTTTTATTAAGAATTTTGGATAATGTTTTTGATATTGGATTTCGTGTCCCGGGTTTCAGGGGTATTTTGGTAATTTCCTTGTGTTTAAGTATTTTATTGTTAAATTGGGACACGGGTGTTTCAATGGCAATAGCCTTTTTAATATAGAGATATTCAGTATCTCATTCTCATATCGTCTCAATATACTATTTGCTCGAAAAAATAAGAGAGCAGAACTCGTTTTTCATAGTTTATTCATCTGCTGTAGGGGTACATACAGTATAGGTATGTGCAACAGCATTCACATACAGTTTTCCACGTTTAATAACTCTCCCCCTTGAATGCTGTTGCATCATCGGTAGGTGAATTTTACTCTTTAGGAGTATAATAATAAAATTCAAGCTCTTCTAGAGCATAAATATTTTACTCTTCCGGAGTATGTTATTCTATAATAAAATTTGTGCTCTTCAAGAGCATAGTAAAACTTATGCTCTTCTGGAGTTTAATATATACTTTTCTAGAGTATATTGAAAGTTATGCTCTTCCGGAGCGTAAATATATATATACTCTTCTAGAGTATGGAAAACTTGTGCTCTTCTAGAGCATCATTTTCTCATTTTGAGATTATACTATCATACATGACATATGAATGATTTCTGTTTTATTAGATACAGAATACACCATCGCATTGTCTTCAGGATAAATGCCCGAGGCATAATTTTAAAAATAACAGTATTACATTCATATGGAACATTAAACAGTTATAATATGCGGTAAAGTAAAAACAATGTAATAAATATAACAAATAATAATAAAAGCTGAAAATAAAATCATTCAATATAAAGTAACTTGCACCTTCAGGATAAGTAAGAAAAAAATTATATCCAAGCATCATGGTCATCAATAGATGGTTTCATCAATATTAGATTGATAACCACTTACACGATGCCTTGTTATATGGTCTGTTTGTGACCAATTTCATGTTCATAGCCATTTCAAAATTATTACATATAATCACATTCACTTCAGGGAATGGAGCAGAACCAATTGGACAAAAATTCATAATAGTTTTTGTTTATAGTATGTCACTCCCTTCTGCCACTATGAGACATGGGATTAAATCAAATATGTCGTGAATTCTCTTTCGCCATATTGCTACTGCAGGAGCATATATGATGCATAAAAATAAATCGTTCTCTTTTCGTATCAACATCAATAATTTATTCTCCACACAATATAATCTGAGAATTCATTCGAAATATAACTGTATTGTATAAATTTAAAACTTGCAACTTCAGGTGCATACACATGTAATAAGATTTTCAGGAGAACATCCATCTTCTGGTGGTCATATAATTTTCAACTTTTGGTGGTTTATATTTTTTTCACAATTTTTTTTTTTAAAGTTCTGCAGGATCTTTTGGCAATAAGACTTCCAGTCTTTGCTTTATTTTGCGTTTATTGAGTCTTCTAGACTATGCATTTTAACATTTAATGCCCGTGATAAATTTCTTCCGGAAATTTTATGGGCCTCAGATAACATAATTCCAAAAATTAAAAATAACTTAATTAAAATAAATAAACATGGTTATTTTATTAAATAGCCCAATTAAGAATAAATAACCGAAAAATTAAATTGGGCCTTGTACGAGCCCAAGAAAAACATAAATAAAATTAAAGCGAGAAAATTAAATACAATGGGCCTTTTAATAGCCCAATCGTAATTTAAAAAAAAAAACAAAAAAAATATGCTTACTCGATAAATCTTTCAGCAATAATATATATAATATATCATATTAATACATGGGCCTTTTAATAGCCCAATCGCAATAAAAATGTAAAATATGCTTACTCGATAAATCTTTCAGCAATAATATATATAATATATCTTATATCATTACCAAATTATTATTCCAATTCTGAAATATCATTATTTTCATTTGGACTGAATATTATTAATTAATTAATTTTTATTAATTTTCAGACTGGGCCATAAACAGTAGGCCTGACAACAGTCCATGTCCAAACCCACACCCTTCTAAACCATCCCAGCCCACTAGCCCAGGCACAAGGCCCACGTTGCAGGCCTACCAACACCACCAGGTCTAGAAACCCAAACCCAAATCCAAAACTCAACCCATCAGCTCCAACCCAGGAGAAAACCGGGTCATATCCATTGCAACCGGGTCAAAATCCGACCCAACACAAGACCCGGTCGGGTCGTCTTCAACCCACTGTATCACCTTGTGAGTGCAGGCGGCGGCGATAACAGCACGACGCGAGCAGCAGCGGCGGTGCAGAGGCGGCACAGAAGGCGACGTGTGGTGGTGGCTGTGTCGCACAGACGAGGCAACCATTGCAGCTGCAGATGTAGTCGCGACTCGTCCGTCGCGCGTGAGGGGAACCGCGACGGCGGCTCTGCAACTTGGCGAGCGGGACTGCGAGGTGAACGGCGAGAAGGCAACGTGGCTGGCGGCAGCGCGAGGTGCGGGGAGAGGAGCGACGTCTGGCGGCTGCAGTCGAGGCGAGGAAGAAACGGGTAGTCGGGTTCCGCAGTGGGAATGGGAGGAAGAAGCTCTGATGAGATCGCGACGGCGAGAGGAGCACGCCGGTGTGGGCGGTGGTGTGCACGACGGCGCGGATCCTCTTCGGATGAATAGTAACAGAGGTGGCGGGTTTGTTTTTTTTTTTGGTTTGTTTTTTTTTCTTTCTTTCTTCTCTTTTCTTTGCTGGTTTTCTTCATGCTCGGTAGAGGCGTTATCGTGCTGATAACGTGTTGTAAACTAAGTGTTTAAATGCAGTGTTTTACAAAGAAAATGAAGAAGCAATAGGAGCAAGAAAGGAGATAGCAGAAGAGAAGAGAGCCGAGCTCTTCATCTGTTTTTTTTTTTATTCAAATCAATAAACCAATACAATATATAGGAGAAAAACAGAGAAGGAGTAGGTGTAAATGACATCCACGTTTTTATTTGTTTTATAACAATTTATGTGTTTTTCAATTGTGTTTTTGGTTTACAAGTCATCTTATGTGAAGCAGCTTCTATGTTGAGGCTTCATTAAAGTACTCCAACCCATTAGAGTTGGACGACAAATGGAATTGATTTAGTTAAGGTTACTCTGACTCTGATCATCACAGCTCAAGTTGAAGAGCTGAGGTTGGAATTTGGAAGTAGACATCCCATTAAAATAACAGATTGTTCTCAATCCCTACGGGTGCGTTTGTTTCATGGAACTGGGACGGACGCGTTGGGACTGTGTCCCAAAGGGCGGATGTTTGGAACGCGGGGCTCACTGTTCACGTGGGACGCGTATCTGAATAACTTGGGACAAAATCAATTTTTTTCGTCCCAGAAAAAAGGGATGGACAAAGTCCTGTCCCAAGGACTACACTGTTCTCAACCCCATTTTACCCCTCTCAAAATTTTGAAAACCAAAAAAATCATGAATATAAAAACATAAAAAATACTAAAAAAATCACTCATTCATCTCGCTCCTCTCCTCGACTCCTTTGTTCCCTTCTCTTCCTCCTCTCCTTTTTTTTTCTTTCTCCATCTTTCTCTCCTTTTCTCTTCTCCATATTTTTTTCTTTGATATCTATCGATCTGCTTATGGTGGTGGCACTGGAAGAGGAGTGAAAGCGGAGGGAGAAGGAGAGGAGGAGGAGAGGAGGCGGCGGGGGAGGTGGAGGAGGATGGGAAGAGGGGGCTCTGGTGTTGACGGCCGTAGTGCGATAATGGCGGTGGCAAGGACGAAAAGCAGAAAAGAAGAGAAGGAGAAGGGGGAGGCAAGGGAGGAGGAAAGGAGGTGAATGAGAGGCAAAGAATTTGACGTTGACTGAATTGTTAATGAAGACATTGATTTGGGGTTTTTATTTTTCTTACGGAAGAATTGATTTAGATTGTGTTTAATTGAATTTCTATTTTGGGTTTTTAGGGATTGATAAGGGGAGAAGATGAGGGAGGAAGAGGAAGGTGCTGGTGCACGCAGAGGGGAAGACGTGGAGGAGGTGGAGGAGAAGAGAGAGAAGGAAAAAATTAAAAAGCAAAAAAACAAAATTCAAAGCTGAGTAAAAACGTTGTGAGGAGACTTTTTTGTTCCTTCGACATTTATTTTGTCAAAATCTCAAATAATTGTGAGAAACTTTTTCCTTTTTTTTTCTTTTAGTAAATTAGAAAATCAAATATTTATTTTGTCAAATCTCAAGTATCTGTGAATGAGGAGGATTTTTCGTTTTTTATTTTTTAATTTGAAAAATCAACATTTATTTTATCAAAATATCAAGTAATTGCGCGTATAAAGGGAATTTTTTCCTTTTTTAGTTTTCTAAATTAGAAAATCACCAATTTGATTTGTCAAAATCTCTAAATTGGGGGAGTGAGGCTGATTTTTTCCCTTTTTTAATTTTCTAAATTAGAAAATGACCATTTGATTTGTCAAAATTTTTAATAATTTTATGTACTTATAAATTATGAATTTAATTTGAGAAAATATCTTCTCAATATTTTATTTATTTTATATTCAAATTATGATATAGAACAATAAAATTTCATATATTAACTATACTCTAAATTGTGCATATTAATTATGTACTCATCATTTGGTATGTTGACTAGATTTGATAGGTTTTAAAATCCTAATCTAAAAAATTTTTCCCAGTGACAAAAATGCTCCAAGCATTGTACAATTCTTAAAATTGCCAATGTTGCATACTTTATAATTTCTTACAACATCAAGGGCAATATTAACATTACAGCATTTAATCCCGAGCAGCTAACCAAACATAATTCAGTACAACAGTCCTATTTAGTGTCCATCAAACCAAACGCTACAATGGACAACACAATTATTCAGTCCAATCCAAGTCCCGTCCGGTCCAGTCCCGTCCAGTCCAGTCCCGTCCAGTGAACCAAACGCACCAGTGAACCAAACGCACCCGTAACAGAAACAGAAACAAAAACATGGTGTCACAGCCCATAGTATGATGTATCTCTATACAAACATTACATTGCTCGTTTTCTAGCATCTTGGGCTTGCTACGAATGATTGGCTATGATTGAAACAAATAAAAAGAAATGAGTTTTACATTTTAGCTGTTATGCTTAGCATCACACTGAAAAATTCCAGCATTTGGTGGGACTCTTCTATTATTTAAAAAAAAAAAGCAAAATAGAAAGGAAATGGGCCAAAAGCATGCGAAACACTAGTGATCTGACTAAATATCAGAAAATCACTGCTACAACGACGTCCAAGCAAACCAAGCTCCGGTGGACTGTCCTACGAAAGATAAACAAGACACTAATTCTCCAGTCTCCGCCAGCAGTAACACTAAATAACAAAAATTGCTGCATCCAATCGTATAAGTTGATAAATTAAATGTGCCTGGTAACACGAGTAAGGATCCTATATATGAGGGTAAATAAACTTGCTTCGGTGATAGATTAAATAGATTTCTTGTTTAATAAAGAGTTAACTAGTAGATGAGAATGGATATGACACAGCACCGGTGAATTCTTAGGCGCGCATTACAATTGGCAACAAAAGGGAAAGTGGGGATGGAAGAACCATAAATTGTATTAAATATGTAATTAGCACATTCAACAGAAGCAAGAGGAGTACAGGAAGAAGGACAAAGGGAATCCCAAAATATCCTTGTTAAGTATCTTATTTCTTACAATTGTGGTTAAATATTTTCATGGACAGTGATTTTTTACATCCGCAAGTGGTCATAACTGGTTGAGCACCAAGCACAGATCCAATAGGCCGATCAAAATGTACCATGACTTCTCTCTTTACTGAGCCAACTAATGAAACTCAGGATGATTTACCATCTCAGCTTTTCTGGGAAGTACTGCAATAGGATATATTTCAGCTTAGAAATTGCAAAATAAGACGTTAAGAAAACTTCTCCAAGCGACCAAATAACTACTCACCTTCTTAATGAGGGATTGGTAGTATGGCTTGACTTCTTCAACATCGACATGAACTTTGCTCTTGCTGTAGAGATCATATTTGCTGTACAAGATTTACACGCGCCAGAGATTGGTTAGCTTAATGACATAAGCTAGGAAGGGAGAATGTTAAAGCACTGAAAAAGGGAAGCTTACTTGAATACGTGCAGCCACTTCAAACTTTCCTTATCCTGCTCATTCATTAATTGAGCATATGCTCCATGCTTATGTAAAGCTGCATAGCATAAGGAATTGAAATCCTTGCATTAATTGGATCGTTCAATCATATTTTACATGGCTTTCAACAAAGAAATGCAAAGTTTAGTTACTTACGGTAGAATGAGTGAAAACGGACAATGAACAATCCAGCATATGGCAGCGTTGTTCCATTTTCCTTGGCTACCTGCAGAATTTGTGAAAAAAAATGCTTAATATTCAATTGGTATCTTCCAATGGAGGGTTCCATTAATTAGTTCGTAAATTTGTAATAAAGACGTACCAAATACATGTAGTCATCATGCCCCCATGATATCATAACATTCTCCAGCCCACATCCGTCCTGGTAAATTCCATTCTTGGTGGCATAAGCAGGGTTTTTGGAATCAGGATTCTCCTTGAAATACTGCAGCAACAAAAATATGGAACATATCGTTTTGTATCAGTGTATATTGTTTATGATTACATCCAAGCTGTAAGGATTAGAAAAGTTTTGAGGGGAAAACCTTGTGATGAACATTGGATTCATCGAAGGCGCAGCCAAGTGGGAATGTATCTCCTACAACGTTGAAGTTGACCATTCAGTGAAATATTTCTTGCGAAGAGTATATTACTATGAAAGCGTAAGTTTGATCATAAATTCCTTTGGTCAGCTCACGATGCTTACCAACAACAGCCCACTGAGGAAGGGGTCCAAACTCGGGCAGAAGAAGAACCTTTCCTAGATCTGAGAAGCAGACAAAAAAGAATGATATGCCAATTTCTTTAGCTTGCAAGCAAAATCTACATTAAGTTGCATAAAAAATAAGTAGATGGACTTTTATCAAGCTAACAGCTTTAAAAAATTAAAGTAAATTAGGCAAAGTTTGGCCTTGTCCACCGGGTAGGACCCAGAAACTGGTGGGATAAATACTGGTTGCAAAAGATATTTTGAACATATACCAAAAGAAATAAGGGATCTTTGAAAAGGAGAGTTTAGAATCATTTTTAGTGAGAATCACCAAAGAATTTCAAGTAAGGCATATACCATGAATGAGAGCAGTCAAATGCAGCCAATCTTCGTCGGGATAATCTTTTCTGATTGCTTCAGCAGATTGCAGCAAATGCTGAATCTGAGGCTCGTCAAGATCAGGATCACTCTCATCCACTACTTTGTTTAGGAGCTCACAGCATTCCCAGATGCTCATAACAGCCTTGTCCAGCTTCGCATACTCTTCTCGCATATTCTTTACCTGCATTAATCAATTCGAATGAGATGAAAAGCAAACCAGACAGAATTGAGACCTTACACAGCCTCTCATTTGAATATACATTATGATTAAGCAGGCTGAAGTATTCTTACAAAGTCATAAGTTTGGTTGATGTGCTGCTGCCTGTAAAACTCCTCCACTGTCTTTTGCCTTTCAGTTTGAGCATAGTAATCCCTGAGGCATGACTTTCCACCATCAGATATCTTTACGAAAGATGAACTATCAAATGTACCGGCATGAAACTGGTATCCCACTAGAAGATGAAAAATAGATTTTTTACCTGAATGAGTTGCCGTAGAAATTGTTTTGTGGGGCTTCAAATCCACTTGGATTGGTTGCTGGCACCACAAAACCGCCATCCAACACCAACTCCTCGCAACCATCTCTTTGTTTGTGATCATCCACCCGTGACTCTGAAAACATCAAAAACAATACAAGTTTTTAGAACAAAAGAAAATTTACGATCAAATAATGCAACAAACGTAAACAAACTAGCCATATTCATACATCATATGGGAATACAGAGGAGCGTGTAATTTTGCACCAAGGGAACAACCAAAAATTTGATAGGAAACGTTAAACACAGAACGCATATATATACCTAGGGTAGGCTGGCTCACGATGACCGTCATCTTCTCAAGAAGCAAAGAACAGAAACAAACAGAAAGACAAAAGTATGCACCAGACTATATATAATGCACCAGATAAGAGGAGAATATTATCAATATACTCTGGTGAGGAGGCCCTGTCTAAGAGCAAGCTTGAAAGAGGGTATTTATAGTACCTGTACAAAGACCTTCCTTGAGAATTGGAAGATTTGGAGTCCTCAACAGAAAAAATCTATGTTTCCTTAATCCCTTCTAATTAAATCCCGATAGAAGCGTTCCATCAGGAACCCCAAACGTGTGATGACTCGTACTACACTCGGATTCCCTCCATCCCATGGCCCCAATACCGACCATTCACGAATTGACAGCTGTTCGGTTTAATTAAATCTCTGATTAAAAGATTGTTGTTAATAGTAGTACAAGTACCATATTAGTCGATGTTGACAAATCCTAAATTTTTTTTTTTGAACAGCAATCCTGAGATATCAGGTGAGTACTACTATATTTGCACGGCTTGGTTACTAGAAATACTTTCCGTTCTGGATTCCTATCTCCAGTTGGGATTTCTAGTATTCGTACACATTCACTAATGTTAGATTTTGAGCTAAATCTCATCACCCTTTTTTTGGTCAGAAAATCTCTTTACGCTTTATCAACAGAGTTTATTAGGAATCTTTTTAAAGGTTGGTTGAGATTATCTTTTAATCTTCTCAATTCAGATGCGATGGATCAAAAGGATAATTAATAAAAAAAAACTTTGAATTTGATTTTTGCATGTAAGGATAACAGTTTATGGTAATTAAGGGCATGCAAGGACTTGGAGAGAAAATTTGGGTCGTAGTATGACTCAGCTATGCGTGGAGTTCATATCTGATTCCGGTATTATACAACTGTTTTTTCTTGGACTTTCATGACGCAGCATCTAGTCATGGACAACAAACTAGTTTTGACTCTTCGCTTTTACTCTAAAAATTGCTCGATATTCTACGGCCGAGATGGGAGCAAGGCAGGTGAAACAAACTTGTCAGCCGTTGATGTTCGCATAGTAGGGCGTGCATGAATTCACCACCAAGATTTTGCCACGTCATCATTTATGGAAAACGTGAATTTTTTTATGGGTCCTTTTTTGCTTGCAAGTTGCTACTAGAGGGAGCCAGCAGGGAACGCGCATTAACATATGGCAGGCGGCTGTAAAGCCTGTAATATAATCTTTAGGGGGGGGCCGTGGGCCGACAACTTGAGGATGAATTACTATTACAAAAAAGAACTACTACTAATTAATTAATTAATTAATTGTGAATTGTACCAAAAACTTTTGGCGTATCTATCTTAAGCAGTAAATTAAACCCATAGGGTTGGAAAAATATCTATGATAATTGATAATGATGCAAATGGTGGAAGATTAGTGACGATATCTAAAGTCACTTGTACAAAAGTAAAAATAGAAAAAAGCTTTCGAAAAAAAAAACATAGAAAAAAGCTTTTCTCCATTAACGTGGAAAGAGACCTGAAGCTAGACCTGGTAAAACGGGTATTGACACGACAACCCGACACGAACCCGACACGAAATTAGCAGGTATAGGTCAGAGATTTCCAACCCGTTTAGTTAAATGGGTCGACCCGACACGACACGAAAATTAGCAGGTCAAGTAGCGGGTTGACCCGCCAACCCGATAGGTACCTGTTTATGACCCGATTATATTTAGGGTATAGATATTTTACTGATTTAATATAAGACTTATCCAATATTTAAGGCTAAAGTTACTAAAATTATCTAAAAATACTTCTATAAATGCTTTAAAATATTATTATATTATGATTCTGCAATTTATAATTTTATTTGATGTATAAAAAAACTAATTATATGCCTATTTGCTTAAAAATACGCAAAATAGAAAAATTTCAAACTCATTTTTAGGCTTGTTAGACTTAATAGGTAACCCGCGGGTCAACTCGAACCCGACACGATAATAAACGGGTTGGACACGACACGACACGATTATTAAATGGGTCGGGTCGGGTTGAAGATTTAGAACCCGATTACCTGTTCAACCCGACACGAACCCGACACGACAACACGAATTGCCAGGTCTACCTGAAGCATATATTTTGAAGTGCTTCTAAGAATTCTTAATTTTTTTTATCAGTCAACCAACTCAATTAATTCACCCCAATAAAAAAGATGATGGATCTGCTATAAAATTAGGGAAAATTTTCACTATTTGATAGAATAATACAAATTTGATCAAACTTGATCAAGATAATAATACAATTTTAGTAACAATAACATACTTTTGATAATAATATGTAGAAGAGAATAATAAATTTAAATGGAGGGAGATTGGAAGAGAAGTGTATGGAATGAGAAGAGAGTGAAGTTTATGGTGGGTTGTAAGTGTATGAAAGTGAAGGAATGAAGGGGTATTTATAGTTAGAAATGGGAGGATAAAAACAAATAAGTATGATTAATTTAAAATGATAAAATCAAATGGATGTTAGGTAAAGGAAGATGATATTAGGATTAGGACAAATGGAATTATGGAGGGTAATTAGCTAAAGAAATAATTCCAACTAGAAGTTTGGTGTATGGGTAAAGTATTTACCGGGGGTAAATTCGGGTATAGTAAAAATGAGTTTTACTGGATGGTAACAATGACATTCACCATAATTTATTTATAACACTCCCCCTTGAATGTCATTGCACCTTAGATAGAATACGCTTAGGAAGTACTGCCTCGTTAAAAACCTTACAAAGAAAAACCCAGTGAGACAAAAACTTGGTGAAGGAAAAAAGAGTGCAGTGCGTATTCTACTCTCCCTGATTTTGGCATCCCTTGATATCTCGAATCCTCCATAAACCAATCCTCTTCATCAATTCTTCAAAAGTTGTAGTAGGAACTAATTTTGTAAATAAATTTGCCAGATGTCACTTGAATGATTCTTGATGTATCCTCCCTTCAATTGGGCAATGCAGCTAGCATTATCTTCATAAATCGTTGTTGGAACATCTTTGTAACGCCCCGAATTTTCAAAATTTGATTTTTCGGAATTTTCGAAATTTTATTCCAATTTTACCCTTGAGGTATTTTCGAGTTTTAGTCGAGGAAAATTGATTACTATGCCTTGGAAATGTCAATTTTATGTTGGTGTCGTTCATGGTTCGGGTCTCGTTGGAAACGGACTCGAGAACGAGGTGAAACGCGAAGGTTAACGGAGGGTACCATGAAACTACGTCGTTTTGGGACTGTTTAAAAAAAAAAAAATGAAAGCGCGTTGACCAGGGGGGTTGACCGCGCCTAGCGGACGACGGGTCGTCCACTAGGGCGGCCAACCCTAGCCGGCCCTTATCTTTTCTCTTCTCCTTCTCTTTTTTTTTTTCTTCCTCCTTTTCTTCTTTGGCCGCCGCCCTCATCTCCCCTTCTTCTCCCTTTTCTCTTCTTCTCTCTCTCTCCCTCTTCTCTTCCCCTCTCCTGTAACCTTCCCACGAAATCTTCCTTCTCCCTCTCTTCTTTTTACTCTCCCGTTCCTTCCCTCTTTCTCCTCTTCCGTTCTCTATTTCTCTTTCGTTTTTCCGGCACACTCAAGCACACGAGCCGCCGCTGCACGTCCCTCATACCTTCGCCGTCGACATCGTGTGTTGCAGAGGGGGAAGAGTCGCCGCCTCCGGTAAGCCCCGCCGCCCTCTAATTTCCCTTCTCTTTCTCTTTTCTTTTTGTATTTTTGAGGGTTGAATCGGGCTCTGATGCGTTTGTTGGTGTTTGGGGTTGTGTGTCTTGTGTGGTGTTATGGTGGTTGTGTCGTGTGCTGCTGCTCTGGTTGGGTTTGCCGGCGGTGTGGTGGTGTTTAGATTGTTGCTGCGTGTCGGGTTTGCTGTCGCCGGTGTTGGGGTCGGTCCGGCAGGTTGGTTGTGTGATGGGCAGTGAAGGGCTGCAGGGTGTGTTGGTGTTTTTCCGGGCAGATACGGTTCCGGCAGATTCGTTTGGTTCCGGGTAAGGACCCGTTCTGTGTTCTTCATTTTAATTCGTATATGTGGATTTGTGGTAGTTTTGTGTTGAATCCGAATTGGTTGTGGTTGTTGGGTTGATGTGGCAGCTTTGGGATTTTCCGGCGAGGTCACCGGAATCCGGCGAAGGCTCGGAAATTTTCCGGCGAGGCTCGGGAATTTTTCCGGCAGAGACTCGGGTGTTATTTCCTGCACTTAACGGTATACTTTAATAATTTGTATACATTGATGGCATGTACTATAATTCGGAATTGGGTTATGTAATTAATCGTGTTTAGTGGAAACCGAGACGGGTAGAACCTTAGGCCGGGAATTTTTGGACATCGGATTAACCTTGGACTTAAGTAACGGGCTTTGAGCCCAATCCTATAATTAATTAAATATGGACTTATGGAAGTGGGATTTAGGCCCGGGAAATTGTCATTGGGCTTAGATTGGACTTTAGGCCGGGAATTCATAAACGACATAATGAGTGGGCCATAGGCTCGGGAATTACTCTTGGACTTAGTTGGGCTTAAGCCCGGTGAACCTTAGGTCCCGATACCCGGAGTTGTTGGTGAGAGGACATTAAGTCGGGTTTAGACCCAGGAATTTCGTAGATGGCTAACTAGGGACGGGTTTTACTCAGTTGAGCTTTACATCGGCATTCATGCATAGTTTTGTTTATTTCTTTAAAAACTGTTTTGTGAAGTGTATAAGTGCCGGTATTCAGGCACGGGTGTTACCTCGGGAGCTGGTGGATCGGTTTTGGGAAAGGCTCCACAGGACAATCGTCGTTGAGGTGACTTTATATGTCTTTTTATGTTTGTATGCATGAGCTCGTTGGATTGGTTTGTTTGAGTTGCATGCTTGTTTGCTAACATGCTGTAATCTGTATTGTGTGCCTAAGTGTATTGTGTTGCTTATAAGTTGGATATTCGGATTGTTATGGTTTATAACAGGTGATGTGATTTTGGGTGCTTTGTGTGATGTGTTGTGGGTCGGAGACCCGGTTATCTGATTGAGATGTTTTTATCACACTACCCTGTTAGATCACAACTAATGGCACACATAAACTCATAATCTGTGAATAAAGATAATGGACAGTAGAAGTTAGGCTACTGTGTGCTGATGACCGGTTGTTTCGAGCGGGAAGTGATACCCCTCGGGTTTGCATGCGGGATAGCATGTGGTATGCGGATTTGCATATGGGTCTGTGATGACCAGTTTCTACCTCCCTCCTTCTACCTCCCCCTTTCTACCTCCCTCTTTCTCTCTCTCTCTCTCTCTCTCTCTCTCTATATATATATGGTTATGTTGGGCTTCGTGCCTGGTTGTATTTGGGCTTATGCCTGGTTGTCTCATGAGACAAGACCGAGCTCGACGCACACAGTAGGGGCCCTGAATAATAAATCATAATAAGAAAACTTAACACACAACAGATGGAGAATAATAAACTGTATGCTTGATTATGTTGGCATGTTAGTACTGATTGTTGTATGTTTGCATGCTAGTCTGTTGCTCTTCTTTCCTTTCGGACTTGATCTGCACACACTCATAATTAGACTTATATTGCTCACTGAGTAGGCGACTCACATAATCGCCAACGTTGTTTTTCAGACCCATAGATAGCGTGCAGTCACTTTCTTCTTTTCCCGGAGTACGGACGTGGACATCCCAGCAGGTAGCTGTGCTTGTTCTCCCGGTTGGATCTATAGTGTCGGCATGCATACTGTTTTGTTTCTCATATTTTTATTCCGTTTATTTCTTCCGCTGCATCGGATTTTTATTGAGATGTCTATTGATTTGGATTACATTATCGGCGGGTTGCCGAAATTTATTATTGATGATGTATCGGCAGGATGCCAGGTTTGATTTGGGGCTTGCTAAGCCGGAATGTTTTGTTCTTTATGACATCTCGTTTTATTAAGAATTTTGGATATTGTTGATATTGGGTTTTGTGTCCCGGGTTTCAAGGGTATTTTGGTCATTTCCTTGAGTTTTAGTATTTTATTGTTAACTTCATGTATGAACACAATTTCTTCATTATTTGAAGAGGCAACAACGATACTTTGTTTTCTGGTCACAATGATACTTGATGTATCTGCCTGTGCTTTATGTGGATCAAATAAAAGACCTACATCTGCAAAACCAACTAGATGCACCTTGGCCTCACAAGATTAAAATAATTCCATATAACAAGATAATAGAATATGTATTTATATATTATATTCCATTATAAATACGTTAGAGCAAAATTATATTTTGCAAATAAATTTATAGCAAAAGCTTCAGGCTTTATGTTACTAGCAAGATAAATTGCACTTAGATAGGGTACTTCAGGACCTATCTAATTCTTTATGAGATTTTTCATCATAGCACGTCATTTGGAAGCTTCTCCAGGAGTTCCAATAATATTTAAATTACAAAAATACATATGAATTATCAACATAAGCAAAAATAAGTTCATGCACATACTTTATACTATGCACACGCAAATTGGTTTAAACCATCAATTTAACTTAATTTTGTATATTCCCGGGAATTAGTTGCTTCAAGCAACTTGAATCCTTCAGGGATTCTCTTATATACGTCATGATATATGGATCCATAGAAATATAGGCTGTAAGGGCATCTATTAGATGTGTTTCTAATTTTTCATATTATGCCAGATTTATCAAAAATAATTGCATCCACCACAAGAGAGTATATCTCCTTAATATCAAGTCGTTTGGGTAAAACCTTGTGCGATAAGTCATGCTTTGAATTTCTCTATTATGATTTCCTTTTTGCACAAATACCCATTTTTCAATCGACTGGTTCTACACCATCTGGTGTACGGACTACAGGTCCGGAAAATATCTTGCTTCACTTGCGAGTCTAACACAGCCTTAATCATGTTTCTCAATTTGACCAATCATTCTACGCCTACATTGACCACTAGATGTAGGTTCATGATCCTCATTTTATTTAGCGCTATATTATAAATAAAACAAATATTCCGTCGACAGTTATTTCACGTCGGTTTCATCACATTCCTGACACTGTAATTGAGATCTCATCTGTGAAGGTCCTCTCCCTGAGGGACCCACCATATTCAGGTAGTGTTACATCACTCCCTCCGCCCGATTAAATCCTTTACCATGATGCAGCACTAGGGATTCGAACTCGGGACGTGATGCTTTTTATCCCCCTCAAGGAGAGCACCTTGTGAAGGCCCTCTCCCTGAGGGACCCACCATATGCAGGTATTGTTACATCACTCCCTCCGCCCGATTAAATCCTTTACCATGCTGCAGCACTAGGGATTCGAACTCGGGACGTGATGCTTTTTATCCCCCTCAAGGAGAGCACCTTCACCACCCGTGTCCCAATTTTAAAATAAAACACTTAAACACAAGGAAATTACCAAAATGCCCCTGAAATCCGAGACACGAAATCCAATGCCAAACATTATCCAAAAGTCTTAATAAAACGAGATGCCATAAAGAATAAAATCAAACCGGCTTAACAAGCCATGAGTCAACCCGGGATCCTGCCGAAACATCATCAATTGTCAAATCTCGGCAACCCGCCGATAAAGTAATCAAAATCAAAATGACATCTCATCAAAATCCAATGCAGCAGAAGAAATAATCAAAGTAAAAACAAGAGGAATAAAATGTTATACATGTCGACTCTATGGATCCAACCGGGAGATGTAGCACAGCTACCTGCTGGGATATCCACGTCCGCACTCCGGGAAAAGAAGAAAGAGACAACACACTATCTAAGAGTCTGAAAAACAACGTTGGCGATTATGTGAGTCGCCTACTCAGTGAGCAGTATAAATCTAATTATGTAGGTGTGCAAAGCAAGTCCGAAAGGAAAGAAGAGAAACAAACACAAGTAAGCAACACACAATAACCAGTACTAACATGCCAACCACATAAGCAAATAGTTTATATTTCCATCAGTTGTGTATTATGGTTTCTTATTACATTTATTATTCAGGGCCCCCTACTGTGTGCGTCGAGCTCGGTCCCGTCTCATGAGACAACCAAGCATAAACCCAAATAAACCAGGCACGAAGCCCAAACATATCCATAGAGAGAGACAGAGAGAAAGAGGGAGGTAGAAAGGGGGAGGTAGAAGGAGGGAGGTAGAACCGGTCATCACAGACCCATATGCTAAACCGCATATCACATGCTATCCCCCATGCAAACCCGAGGGGTATCACTTCCCGCTCGAACCAACCGGTCATCAGCACACAGTAGCCTATCTTCTACTGTACATTATCTTTATTCACAAATTATCAGTTTATGTGTGCCAAGAGTTGTGATCTAACAGGATTGTGTGAATAATCAACTCAATCAAATATCCGGGTCTCCGACCCACAGTACATCACACAAATCACCCAAAATCACTCCACATGTTATATTCCATAACAATCCAAAAATTCATGCTCATCCAGCAAATAGTAACACATAGGCACACAATATGGATCACAGTATGTTAGCAAACAGGGCATGTAACTCAAACAGACCAATCTAACAAGCTCATGCATACAGACATAAAAAGACGTATAAAGTCACCTCAACGACGATTGTCCTGTGGAGCTTTCCCCAATACTGATCCTCCAGCTCCCGAGGTATTACCCGTGCCTGAATACCGGCACACACAATAATTACAAAACATTTACAACCAAACCGTGCATACATGATAACTAAATGCTCAACTGAGTTAAACCCGACCCTAGCTAGCCAGTTAAGAAATTTCTAGGTCTAAGCCCGACAAGGTGTTCTCTCACCTAAACTCCGAGTATCGGGACCTAAGGTTCACCGGGCTTAAGCCCAACTAAGTCCATAAGTAGTTCCCCGGGCCTATGGCCCATTCATTATGTCCTTAACGAGTTCCCGGGCCTAAAGCCCATCTAAGTCCAAATTCAATTCCGGGCCTAAGGCCCACTTCCTTAAGTCCATAATCAACCAAGTATGAAATTGGGCTCAAAGCCCGTTACTTAAATCCAAGGGTTATTCATAAGTTAAATATTGGGCCTGGGCCCGTTTCCCCTAAAACCGTTCTAAGATCAACCCGAGCCCAAATGTTCCCGGCCTATGGTTCTACACGTGTCGGTAAATACCCGGTTATGCACACTCACAACCCCGCACACGGTATTCCACTAAATAACTTTAATTTCCGGTACAACAATTATACCTACATTAATTATTACATGCCATGAATGGAATTAAAAATGTCAAATTACACATCGAGGTAATACCGTCAAATGCCGGAACAAAACCCGAGCCTTCGCCGGAAAAATCCCGAGCCTCGCTGGAAAATTCCCGAGCCTCGCCGGATTCCGGTGAACCTCGCCGGAATTCACCAAAAACCACCAGAACGAACCCAACAATTCTGCCAGCATGCATCAACCATCCATTCAACAATCCGACAACACAAATTTGTCAAAAGAAACAGGAAGGAGGTCGCATCCTTACCCGGAAGCTTACTGCCGAACACAGCACCTCCACAGCAACCACCAACGCCAACATCCCACTGCCCGGAGACAACCTGCAACGACCACACCACAACGACCCGCCGCCCAAACACCACCACAACAACCTGCAACAGCCACGAGCCCCGCCACCGTCCAACACAAACACAACCCGACGACCCACAACAAAGCCCTCGTCAAACACGGGTACACCAAAACAACCAAAAACGAAAGAGGAAAGGAAATCAGGGGGCGGCGGCACTTACCGGAGGCAGCGAGGAAGAGGAACGACACACGCAGGTGGCCACTCGTCGATCTACACAAACCTGACCGACGACAACAAGAGCGGCCTTAGCGACCTCTACTCCCGTCGCACGCATCACCAGCCTCCACGGACGGACCGTCTTCCTACAGCGAGTGTCCGTTGGCGGCGGCGAAGCAAGAAGGAGAAGATGGGAAGAGGTGGTGACGGCGGTTTTGTGTGCTCGTGAGAGAGAGCAGAGAACAGAAAGAAAAGAACAACGAATTCGGGAGTGGGGGAGGTTGAAGGAAGAGAGGAAAGAACGAGAAGAGAAAAGGAGAAGGAGGAAGGAAGGTGGAAGCGGCGGCCAAAGGAGGAAAGGGGAAAAGAAAAGAAAAAGAAAAGAAGAAGAGAAGGGAAGAGGCCGGCTAGGGTTTGGCCGCCCTAGTGGACGACCTGTCGTCCGCTTAGGCGCGGTCAACCCCCGTGCCTGGTCAACGCGCCCCTTTTTTTTTTCTTTCTTTTCCAAAACGACGTAGTTTCAAACGAAACCACGTTAAACTTCGCGTTTCACCCCGATCTCGAATCCGTTTCCCACGGGACCCGAACCATGAACAATACCAACTTAAAATTGACATTTCCAAAGCATAATAATTTATTTCCTCGACTAAAACTCGAAAATACCTCAAGGGTAAAATTGGAATAAAAATTCTGAAAATTCCACAAATCCAATAATGAAAAATCCGGGGCGTTACATCATCATTTTTATTTATTTCAGATACCTGTGTTACTTCTGAAACTTTATCAATTGTGTTAGAAGACCTCTTCTGGAGGACATTTAATATGAACCTCTACTGGAGGCCATCTTTTCTAACTGGGGCCATCTTATCTCTTTTGCTTCTTTCTCTCTATCGAGAATTTTGTTTTCTTTTGGAACCGAGTATATTCTACGCTTCTTGCATACTTTAGATTCATTTGCATACTATTCTTGTTTTTCTGGAACATTAATTTGAACAGGAGCATTTGCAGCTAGTATACAAGATTTGGTCACTTTATGTGTCTGGCACTTACATATCAATTTTCCTGCAAATGAATCATCTTTTGAACTTCAGGTTCACACTAATTTGTTTGAGGATCAACAACTATATATTGATAATATATTTCAATAATATCTTGATCCAGCTGCTTACTTTCTTCCCCTCATGTTGGGTAAACTCTATCGTCAAATTAACAAATCTCCAATCGTTAGTCAATGGTTTCAATTACTTTGTAATTGATGGAGATTTTTATACCCAACATTTATTCCCAACCTTCTTTAAGGACCATCTTTACTATATTGTGGTGGAGCATTATATACTGTATAACCAACAGTCCGAAGAAGGGAGTTACTAGGTTCGTGACCATGAACCAATTAAATGGGAAGACCTTATGATAACTTGTTGGCTTGATGCACACAAGTGTTGTTGCATCTAAAATATCATTTTCTCAAACAGTAATATTTCATTAACAATGGTCCTGCAATCAATTATCAATATTCCCCCAGACCTATTTGGGTTTATTTCCAATGATATACATTATCCATTGAAGAAATATACCACCATTATCTAGACATATAGTCTAATAACATAAGTAGGGATATGTACCCACAAGTGGCTTAATCATCAAAATAAGTGCGCACAATGCCAACTTGCGTCACACAATAGACCATCTAGTCGATGCATCGTAAAAATTACCTAGATGGTCAACACGGCAGATTTATTAGTCCGTGTACATGTCCCTGAATTATTTCCAAACTTGTTGGTGATTCTAGGCCAATCTCATCTTAGGAAGGCCGTATAACTAATTTCGCAGCAAACAAACACGTGGAAATTCATTGATTGTAAAACTTCTGGTTTTTCAATGAATGACCAAATAAATTTCGTACATCATTATTGACCTGGGATGACCCATCCGGTCATGCCAAACAATAAGTCCATGTACCAACTTCAAGTTGGTGCCAGCTTCAGGCTGCTATTTATGTGCCAGCTTCAGACTGGATATAATAACTTAGAAAAATTATTTACCAGCTTCTGGCTGGTGCATAGAAGCTATAAATCACATATCTATCTACCAACTTCTAGTTGGTCTCAGCTGCGGGCTGTGCAAACTGTGTATTTAAACACTTAAAATTGCTAGCTTCAGGCTACTGCATTCCAGCTTTTGGCTGGATATGGTAAGTTTCAATTACTCAATTGCTAGCTTCAGACTGCAATACATGTGTCAATATTAGGCTTATTTCTGCCTCTCATTTCGGAAAAGATCAGAATTATTGAGCAATAATTAAAGTAGTGGCAAACTTTTCTAAAAAATAAAACCTCGAAGATTGAAAAGCTTTGGAGTTTACTGACAAATAATGCAAAGTTTTTAATTACCGAAAAATTTTCTGGATCTTTTCGGAGATAGGAAAAGAGTCCATATTTGAAAAAATGACACCTAGCTGTCTAATCTCAGACTATAAGAAGGGGAGGCGGTTGAGACAGGAAGATGCAGAAAACTCAACAAGACAAGAAAAATGCCTTCCCTAGCTACTGTTTTCTTTGTTGAGGGTGCCTCTCTAGGAAGAAGGAATAGGTTAGCTTATAGCATGGTGAATGACAGCAAGAGGAATTACCGAATGATCTGGCGAGAATTCCTCGTTTAGTGTTTGTTGATAAACTTTATTCATCTAGGTTCTTTGTAACTCCTATGGAAGAAACATTCTTCCTAGAGGACCAAAGCAATCTAAGGGCTTCCTTTTATGGCTCGGCTAACACTATTATGTTTTTCATTTCTAATATACTGCAGGAATTTCAACTAGAGCCTTCATGTCAAATTTTAAATCAAAGCAGTAATTATCAGGTTTTCATGATGGCTCGGAGCGTCCCAAGGGTGACTGGGTTACCACCTACATGGCCTAAGGTACGACTTCTACTATGGAATTGCAGGGGTGTAGCAAGAAGGTCCCAAGATTTTGTGCATACCTTAAGAGATCTGAAGAATCAGTACAAGCCCAACATGGTACTGATTACTGAGACTTTGTGGCAAGCAGGAGAAAATCATGGTGTAATCCCACTCCATTTTCCTGCAACGAATCGGTTTGAGATACCTGGAGAAAACAACATGGGTGGTATGTGGTTCTCCTGGAACGACAGTGTTAGGGTCAACATCAACAATGAGGCTCAGAGTTTTAGAGTCAATGTTGTACCCAACAGATAAATATCTGTATAAATTTATGTATGAGGACAATTCCTCTTTGAATGTTCTTCAGTTATGGATCCATTATGCAATAATAATATGCATATTTTCCCTTTGCCATTAAAACCTCATCCAGGGCCATAAGCACAATTAATTATACTGTCTTATTCGCTTCAGAGAATAGAGTAGAGTCAATTCAACGGGATCCATAATAATCTCTTTTATTACTGTAAATGGGGGTTTCTGTACTCTTCAAGAGTATTAGCTCTTCCAGAGCGTAAATATATGATCTTCTAGATCATAGTAAAGCATGCGTTCTTCAGGAACATATTCAAACTTATGCTCTTCTGGAGCGTATTAAATTTTTTTATGTCGAGATTGTACTATCACATGTTATGTGAAATAGTTGACATCCACACATATAATTCTCCCCCTTGGATGTCAACTTGCATTGTCTTCAGGACAAATGCCTGAGCTATTATTCTAGAAATGATGATAAAATACTGTAAAGTAAATAAAATAAAATAAAATAGCACATAATAATAAAACTAAAACATAAATTAAATTATTCAATATATACTGGCTTGCACCTTCAGGATAAGCAAGATAATAACAGTATCCATCATCGGATGGTCATACAATATCCACCTTCTGGTGGTCATAAAATATCCACCTTCTGGTGGTCATACAACATCTTTCTTCAATTTTCCTCAAAGATCTGCGGGATCTTTTGGCATGTATATTCGTTTTTTATTGCGTCTGCTAGACAATTTGCATTTAAAATACATTCAATGCCCATAACAAATTTCTTCCGGAAATTTTAAGGGCCTTCAATTAACATAATTTCAAAATTTAAATGAATAAAAGACTTAATTAAAAAATAAATAAACATGGGCCTTTTATAAATTAATCCAGTCAAAAATAAATAACCGAAAATTAAATACGATGGGCCTTATATGAGCCCAAGAATAACGTAAATGAAATTAAAGCGATAATTAAATGCAATGGGCCTTGTACGAACCCAATCAAAACGTAAATGAAAACGAGAAATTAAATATAATGGGCCTTTCCGTAGCCCAATAAATAACCAAAAATTAAAGGCAATGTGCCTTTTATGAGCCCATTTGTAATTTAAATAAAAACATAAACATAAATTAAATACAAGCATAATAATAGATATAATATACACCTACTCGATAAATCTTTCGGCAATAATAATGGCATAAAAATAAAGAATATATAATATATATATATGCTTACTCGATAAATCTTTCAGCGATAATAATAGCATAATAATAAAGAATGTATAACATATATAAAAAGGATGAAAGTAGTAATAAGAAAAGTTTTAGAAATAAATACCTTAATAGAGTAGAGACTGCACGACTATTGCACAATATTTTAACCCCTTCTAAAAGTGATAAACTACCTTATTATGTTTGAACTAGTTCCATTATTATGTTGAAACCATTATTATTATGTGAAAACTATTATTATACATCTTCTCTTATTATTTAAATCTTGGAGGGAGATTGGAAGAGAAGTGTATGGAATGAGAAGAGAGTGAAGTTTATGGTGGATTGTAAGTGTATGAAAGTGAAGGAATGAAAGAGTATTTATAGTTGGAAATGGGATGATAAAAACAAATAAGTATGATTAATTTAAAAGGATAAAATCAAAGGAATGTTAGGTAAAGAAAGATGATATTAGGATTAGGACAAATGGAATTATGGAGGGTAATTAGCCAAAGAGATAATTCCAAGTAGAAGTTTGGTGTATGAGTAAAGTATTTACCGGAGGTAAATTCGAGTATGGTAAAAATGAGTTTTACTGGATGGTAACAATGACATTCACCATAATTTATTTATAACAGGATCCCTTAAATAGAATGCACAATGTCATTAGCTAATCACATTTTCAAGCATTTTGCCTACTTTCTTCTTTAAAATAATTATTTTGCCTACTTCTGAAATAACTAATTCTCCATTTTTTTACACTCACCCTACTAACCTCTTTTATGAATATCAACGAGCAGACAAATTCTGTTCCCCATCATTAATTTCTTGAGCACTCTTGATAAGCGTCCTTCTGACCTGCGCCTCCCCTTCCACCAACACGTTTTCCTTTTGCTTCTTCCCAGTCTGTTTGTCTTTACACTACTACCAGTTAAGGGCTGGAATGCTTTTCAAGCATGCAAAATTTTTGAATCCAGAAAAACTTGGGGAAACTTTTATTTCTCAATCTTCCATCAATAGCCACGCAACCGTGGTACCATCCCTTGCTAAAACAGAGAAACAGACAGGAACCCAAGCAAGCGCCTGTACAAAATTTGGTGCCAGGCGTTATTGCATGGCAGTTTTACTCACCGACTCACTAGCAGCTGACGTGCCTCAATCGAGCCATTTTGTTTTAATTCCAATTTTCAGCTCAAACGTTGACACAACACATAACCTGTTTAGGTAGCATGAGCAAACCAACAATCGCTGGTGTGGATGTGAATAGGCACTTTAATGATAAAACAAACTAGTTTTGTCGCCATCTCCTCCTCAATCGATACATGGGCTCTGCCCTGGAGTGGGAAATTGCTAGCGGATGTAAACGCGTCCGCATCTGCGCTAAGGGAAACGTTTGTCCCCATGTTTTCGACAAAAAATTGTGGCTGAAAACCTGAACAAACACCGAGTTCAAATTGAAACGAAAAACCTTTTCAATAAAAAATACCCCTGTCACTGTACAGTCCTGTACAGTTCTCAGGAAAAGATCATGCCAAGTTTTTCTAGAGCTAACTCCCTACCAAAATATATACTTCCATATATATATATATATATATATAATTATATATATATATGTTCCGAAGTAGTTAAATTGTAGATCAATACTCTCTTTTTTCATCCGATATCCAGAGTTTTGTACCCATTAATTCGGTCGCACATCTAATTATGATGAATAAATATATCAATAGGAATTTACTGGATATATCAAGACTAAGGCAAATTGTCCAGAATTAATGTATTTTGTGAGAACATACCATGTACCATGTCTGATTGCTTTTTACTTTTTTTTTTGTTTTTTTTTTTGCGGCTGATTTACTTGAGCATGTACAACCTGATAGAGCTCGGACTCATTTGCAAGTATTCCAAGCTATATTGTAAGGATCATGCAAAAATTATTCAGTCATCTTCAATTACTTCCTTAATGAAATCCAAAAAAATACATTATTGACCACTCTTTGGACTGACCTAATTAATTAAGATGACATTAGTAAAAGTAAAACAGAGGAAAAATCAGGATCACAATAAGGCCATGCACTTACAAAACAAAATGTATCTCCCCTCACTATTCGAGAGAAGAGCATATACATGGTGGGAATGCTGACTCCTGAAGGAATGCTTGGACGTAGAGGGCGATCTTGACCTACCCCAAAGTGAGCACCTCTTTCAATCTACCGAGGCAATCCGGAAGGACTATCCTCATGAGGATTGCCTTCATCTCACACCCTTTATTCATGGTCCATTTTTGGTCGAAACCATTAGTATGCATTAAAACTGTGATGAAACAGTACAAAACATCAAAACAACAGGTATAACCCTTTGATCCCCTCCCCTCCCCTCCATTCCATCAGAAGTTTTCCAATTACACTTGGACTTTGGAGGGGTTGTCAAAATATGCGACCCTGGAGAAAAATTTAGGGCCTCAGAGCTAATGTTTGAGCTACTAAGTTAGCTCCCTTGTGTACAAAATTTTAAGACCAGCACCTGTGAGGTCCATTCAATTATCATATTCTGAATTTTAAGGTGCACATCTGTAGATATCCATACATATACAAATGCTGCGGCTACTGGAAATTAAATGAATTCTCCACCTTATCCATTTGTTGTTCTTTCCTTTCTGACACATCATAGATTTGGTAAAAGTTACTGCACCCGTCTTTTTGGCAAGCAGCCACAGTGGTGTGTGTCGTTGGTATGTGTTTCGACAAAATTCTACTTTTATATATCCTCTAAAATTGTGGCATCTCGTGCTTCCAATTTTTATGGATATATTTTCAGGTGACACATTCCCACCGGGATGTGCTTTTGACCAGTCTATTTGTGCATCACCAGGTGATGAATTGCTATGCCCTCCTTTTTCCTAGTGTTTTTCTTTCCCAATTGTTGATGCTATCGTAGTGCTTTTATAATACAAGGATGCAGAAACAAATATTTCACCCAAAAAAAAAAAAACAATGGTATTTGGTGTTTTTCTCGACATTGCAGTGCAGTTCTTTGAAGAGAGAATCCAGATTACATGTATTCGGTCAGCGACTTCACTATTTCGTAGGTCCAATCCATTATGGGCCTATTTTGCCCTGGCTTTCTTACTGGGCCTGGCCATTCTTTACGTTACTTTCTTTTTTCTTTTATTTTTTCTGTCAATTTTTTCTTTACTTTCTGAACTGGGTTACATAAGCGAATCAATACTTTCTTCTTTTGTTGTTCTCCATAACAAAGCCAAAAGCCAGCCATTTCCGTGGCATGGGTTGCCAAGGGTAATAATTCCAACTATCCCAGCAGCTGGTCTCTTCATTATCAGGTTCCATTCCTTTTACGGTGAGTCATGCACCTGATTAAATTTTCAACAGAAATAATTAATAATGCGATGCCTATTAAATATTTATCCAAACCTCCTTTAATAACTTTGTCCTGATGGGAGTTAATTCATATGACGCAAATACATGGGCCTAGACTCCCAGCATACTTTTCCTGCGTGGTCAATTGAAAAAATTCCTACTCCACAATAAGTCTCCTCATTTCATGGGCAGCATTGCCCCGAGGTGGATCCTACGCCTATTTGATGGATGGGCAGAATTACTCCAATGAAATGCTGAAGTGGCTCAAACTGTTCAAGTATGATCTTATCTCTGAGATTGAGCGTACGTATGGTAGTGCCTGGACTTTATCAATATTAGTAGTCTCTTCCTTAGGAATGTAGTACATTAGTTGACATGTTATGGGCGTATAATTGTGGGTTTGGGCTTGCAGTAAATATGATATCTATAGCAAAAGCAAGGTTATGGGACCAATGTGGAGGAAGTGAAGCCATACTATCTCGCCCTCAGTGGAAAAGTTGAGGGCTTCCCACACACTTGGTCAAGCTTATGCCTTCAAATATTTTAATAGACACACTATGTGCAATTGAAGTTACTAAATGCAAATATCTTTCTTGATTTGCAGTACTTTTAAAGTGGTGATCAAGTAATGTATATATGTGGCAGTAACTCACACAATAAGGAGTGGCAGTACTTATACATGCCTCCAGGCTCCAAGTAGTAAATGCAGCGTGCTGTTGTGGTGTACTACTCTCTATAAAACATCATTGCCATGTTCGTTGGTACCCTTTAGTGTTATGCTATATTATGGAAGACGATTGCGTTTTGTGGTAACTGTGTTGACATGTTCATTCATCCAATGAATTGCAGTGTCGTATGGTAACACTTTATTCTTACAAATTCGTATACTACTTTTGACTTTTGAGCATGGTTCGACAGGAACTGAATTCTAATTAAAACTCCAATCGAGTCATCCCTAGGATTGAAGGCCCGAGTCCAAACCGAATTTTTATTATATGAACAAAAAAGAATCATTTACTTAATGTAATACCCCCCAAAAATAAAATATCATAGCGCCTCCACTGCAAGAAAATCTCTATTAGAAAATTTATCGGGTAAATCGCATATATGGGGCCCGTACTGTTTCAAAAATACCGTTTAGGGGTCTGTACTTTTTTTTGTCTCTTTTACGGGTCTGTACTCCTACTTTCCGTCCCTTTTAGGGGTCTCGGGCAGCCCCGCTGCTGACGTGGACTGTCCGGCCCGAAGGTGAGGAGCACGCGATCCTTTTTTGGTCAGATTGCAGCGCGTGAGTTGCGTGCGTTGTCTACATGTCAAGTGGGTCCCAATTTTGTATTTTTTATTGTAAAAAATTATTTCCAACTTTTTAATATAAATTTTATTGATTAAATTATTTTAAAAATTGGTAAAAAAGGGAAAGAAAAAGGTCCGGCGTGGCTCCTGCTGCTGGTGGCGGTTAGGTGGCTGCTCTGGAAGGTGGGCGACAAGGGGTGGCAGTGAAGGGCTCCTCCATGTCAGGAGGTGAGGAGTGGCTGCCCGGAGGAGCCGTCGACTTCACTCGCCCGGCCGGATCTGCAGGTGCAGGGCGGCGGAGCTCCTCGGTTGTCCTCTCAAGTGCAGGAGCAGAGTGGTTGCTCTCTTCTTGGCGAAGGTGGACGGTGAGGAGCGACAAAAGAGGAAGGGCAGCGCTGTCGCAGCCGCTGCTGGTGGAGCCCGTTGGTTGTGGCCTGACGGGTTTTTTTGGGCGGCGCGGTGCCTGCTGAGCAGCAGCGGCCCGGACTCGAAGGAAGCGAGCACGAGGAGAGGAGGTTTGCGGATAAGGAGCTCGGCGAGGGGAGGAGGCTGGCGGAACATGAGGAGAAAAGCCAGCCGGTGGTGGGAGTGCGAGCCACTCCCAGGACCAAGGCAGCGACGGGCTTGACTCCCAGTCCGGCAGCATGAGGGAGCGGGACGGCGACGGCGACAGGTTGAGGGGCTCGTCGTCGACCACCATAATTTCCCAGTCGGTGGTGGCTGCGGTGTCGGGCATGGTGGCTGTGCCTCGGGTCTTGCCTGCTTCCATTCTTTGTTGTATTTTAATAATACTTCTTTTGTGAGCAGTTAAACATGCTTCACAGAAAGGTATTATTATATACATATAAAACCACCCAATAGATGGAAACCAAGAGAGATATAGATAAAAACTGTATTGTCTTATATCCAATCCCCACCTGACCTTTATCTTTTTTTTTTTTTCGATCAAATTATTTCTTTTTTTTTTCAATCAGTGTCGTGTGTTTGTTTTTTTTTAATCAGTGATAAATATCAGGGGGAAATTTGAATAAGAAATACAAATTTTTTAGATTATTTGGAAAAAACCGTTGAACTGTAGGTTGAGAGCACAAAAAATTAGTTCACATATTTTTTTAAAAAAATTATGAAAATAAAAAATATTTTTAAAAATTTTAAAGAGAAAAATTTTTGAGCTTGTTTGCCCAACGGTTGACTAAGCATACATTTTTTAAAAAATTACGAAACAAATTTATTAAAAAAATAATAGTTACGAAAATATATATATAATGCTTTAAGAAATAATAAATCCTTCTAAAAATATTTGGAAATTTTATTTTTGGGAAAAAATTGAAAGTGGGACCCACTATGCATACTAGGCATCACTCCTAGCCACGTGTAATGCACCCCCGGCCGGGCAGTCCACGTCAGCAGCGGGGCTGCCCGAGGCCCCTAAAAGGGACGGAAAGTAGGAGTACAGACCCGTAAAAGAGACAGAAAAAAGTACAGATCCCTAAACGGTATTTTTGAAACAGTACGGGCCCCATATATGTGATTTACCCAAAAATTTATCCATCATAATCAGACTTATCCACCATAATGAGATGCGGCCGATAGCATAGATGGGGAAAAAAGAAAGAAAGAAAGAAAACACCAAAGTGATTGGGCCACCACTTGCTAATGTTTTTCATGTACTGAAAATGCTCAGTCGAATTAGGTTTCGAGTAAAGGCCCAACGTCCTAGAAGGGTTGCCAACAATTTTGAGGTCGCATGCACTATCCCAGTCCATCGAAACAAGCGCATGGTTCAATCTTGCCACTTATGTGGGTTAAACTGTGGCCTACGCACTGGTATGTATTAAAATCCAATTATGCAAAATCCGGAAAAGTTCGATCTGTGTCTTCTCGGCTACTGGTTGTTCAAAAAACTAGGTGGGCTTTCATTTCAGTGCTTCGTTGTATACAAGAGATTTTCTTCCACTTAAAGCAACATGTCCTTCTAACCTTTTCAACGAGCATGACTAAAGAAGTCTTGAAGCACAATGGATCAGAGGGATTTGTGGGATTATGGAACCCACGGTTAAAAATATAAGCATGCATTCACATTTGGAACGATCACAAACATATAACTACAAGCTTGCCTCTTATCTTTTTTATCACTCGTGTGCGCCAATTCAGAAAGAAGGAAACATTTGGGTTCCCTCACTGCAAAGGGGAATTTTTTTTATATGATGGATCAATACCCCTACTGTGTTCAGTCAACAGTCCCTCAATTGTTCTTAGTGGTAGCTGAAATTAACGAAATGAAATGGCCTACACGAAGAAGACGAAAAGACTAAAGAAGAAAATGGCCTAGAACAATAAAGTTACGTAAATTACAAAGACTAAAGAAGTGAGGAAAACGTGGATTTTCTTACCTTGGGTCGCGAGTCCTGACCAGATAGTACTAGAGATATTCATCGAAGGAAATAAAAGTATTTGATAAATGTAACATCTCTTTCTTTCAGTTATTGTCGCATATAAATCAAAATAAATTGTTGTGAAAAAAGAAACAGAAAGCATGCAACCAGACAAAGTATGGATCATTGTTGTCAAACCTGGCCGCCCGGCCGGTCGAACCCGGGTAACCGCAATCCGGAGACAATTTTTACCCCTCCGGGTTGTACTTTTAAAAAACACCAGCCGGATCATGAGGGGTTCTCCGGGTTTTCCGGATTTACTGACCCATTTCTGGTTTTCTCCGTGTCAAAAGTCAAAAATTTCAAAATTTTGCCTTGGTCATATTTAAACCTTTGGTTGGACCTTTGTTAAAAAATTATATATTTTTATTATTAATTTTAATACCGGTCAGATCCGATCGAACTCCGGTTGACCTCTAAACCCGCAACCCGACCACTGAAATGGGTCTGCCCTGGTTTTATAACTTGGTATGGACTGAAGTGTACAATAACATTAAATTGTTATTTTGTTGTGTAAAAATAGGAATTATGACAATCATGTAAATTTTTTTTCTTTTTTGATACTACGACGAGGTGGATGTAAAAAGAGTAGCTTGTTAGAAGTAGCAGCAAAACGGGTTGTTCTCTCATGTACTTTTACCGGAAATATTAAAACCGTAGTTGAATATGCACTTCTCCTCCATGGATTAATATTTCCTGTATTTTTCACCATTCAAAGGTTCTTTTGACTTTTGAGCAATTATGAAAAATGGATTCATGATTCACGCACCAGCATATTGGTTGTCCTTTTACCTTATCTTCTTAATTTTCTTGAGATTCTGCTGCAGCAAGCTGTTTATATTCTACCAATCCTGCGGAGCAACCAGCAATAATTTAGTTCAGGTTATTTTCAGGTTACTTTCAAGCCGTTCTCTTCCCGTTCCTTCTCCTACAGAACTTTACAAAAAGCTAAAGAAAAAAAGAAACACTGTATATGTAGCTCAACCTTTTTCTCTCTGTGCAGTTAACTGTTAATTAATTGCCTAACTCTTAAATATATACGGACCATGGGTGTTCATAACCAACAGGCTCTTTACTGGGGAAGGTTTTGAATTGAAGAGCCTCTTCACTACCCCTCTATATAAAAAAAATTTCTCTCCACGGTTATACTTTAAAAGTGGATTAAGGGAATTATAAAAGAGCTTAGGAGAACTACTATTTTTTATGCCAAGGAGAACTACTATTACAGTTTTAACTCTTTTTTCTCTTTTCTGGTCAGACTATGCTAATAGAACGGGAAGACTTTTAACAAGCTTTAAAAAACTATCCCCAGCTCGTTCACATAAACGAGAGTCAAAGAGGATTTGCATGCCGTAAACGATAATTCAGCAAAAATCACACCCAACTCCATAATTAAACGGTGGGGACTTTCAAGTCCTTATCTTGCTTTAGTCAATTCCACATTCTTTGTCAAATATTTTTAGGAGTACTTCCAGGACCCCAGAGGCTAAAAAACAAATATGACTATGACCCAAAGTATCGAAAGTGAAAAGTTTTAATATTATGTAACTCCCAATATTACTAAAACCAGAAGATTGAATATTTTGGTTAAGTTTAGTGTGTAAAGTTTTCGGGCCCTAGGAGGGCCAGGAATTTACACTGTATCAAGTCATACTCAATTAAATTTGGATAACATTCTTGTACTAGAGTGCAAAAGAATATGATGTAAAAGGACAATACCTAATCCTTAAACAAAATGTAAGGATGTCCATAAAGTTTATGAGAATTATGGCGGTTATATCCTTCGCGGTGTACATTCAGTTTCTAAGGATTTTTTTTCCCCCGAAATTTTCAGTCCTCTATTGTCTTTTTTTTTTTTTTGTAACAAAAAAACGGATGAAAGCAAGTCTAGTTTACTGTCTCTATGTGGAGTCATGATGTTAACTTAACTCTTTTTTTAGTACATGATGTTAACTTAACTCAATGCACAGTTTTTCTATATTCGATCCATAGAGCAACTAACCCACTCAAATATGCTCATACGTCGTATTATCTATTGAGTACCATTACAAAAACATAAAAATAGAACCTTGCCGATCGAAAAGTGTAAGCTTGTGTAGAATCCGACTTGTCCTTGTGCAATTATAATCCTGAAGTATTCTATTTTTTTTCTTGTGCCAGAAAACATCTATTTTTTCCTTTCAGCAATTGCAGCTATCCACTTTTGTAATAAGCTTCTTCTTGACAGTTCCCTTAATGGAAGTGGGACGACGCCACTTAAGTATGAAATATCAGCAGCCACTGATCTTGAGAAAGGAAAGTGTTTTAGGTTTATCTTGTTTCCTAAATGATTGTAAAGACAGACTTGCATCCTTTTTGGTCGGAATACAGGGTTACACACCTGCACTCTTAATAATAAATCTGATGGACTTAATATCATTATTTTTTGAGTGGGAAAATCATTTTGTTGGACTATAATGTCAGGATCCTGAAAGTAAAGGGACTGGTAGCATTTGCGTTCAATTATTGATATCAATAAATGTATAGCATCACAACTCGTTAAATGCTGTCCTAACTAGTATTTGGGACTTATTAATAGTTGTCCAAGTATTTGGGATGAACCCATGGTACAGAATATTACAGCACGTCTACTTTATGGAATAGATGTGAGGATATGTCTAGGAGCAGTAGCTAGGTTAGTACAGCCTTTATGTAGGAATGTAATTCTTCTGGGTTTTTCTGCAAAGGTGCCTTATTATTTGGGAGCGCCAGGAAAAAGACCTACCAAGACCACAAAAAATTGGAGAAAAAAAAAAAAGACGAAAACAAAAAGAAGAACGAACTACTGGCTCTTCTTCTTTCTGCCCCCGGCTTTCACTTTCACTTCAACGTGCCACCAGATTCTCTAAATCCCAATAATGTTGACCCTCCTCTTTAGCAAAAAAGATGTGCTCTTGGTAATTTCTGGGTCACCCTCAAAGGTTGCTAAGAAGCTCAAGTCTGAAATTTGATTGGGCTTAAGGTGATAATTAAAGACTATGAATAAGTATTGTTTGGACTGAGGGAAAAAAAATAGTGCAAGAGGCTGTGATTCGGGAGAGGTAATGCTAGCATTTTCTCGACCTTTCCTTATCAGTTGTCATTTTAAAACCTCCCTAATTTAGACTTTAACAAGGATTTTCTATTTTTCAAGAGTCTTGCAATAATTATGACGAGACCCAACATCCCCGGCGTGGCCATGGGTTGGGGGGATGAGGAAAGGCAAATGGATTGGTTTTCTGTAAGATTACCTGTAAAGTATGGAAAGGAGATTGTACGAAATAAAATCAATCAATGCACGATTTAGATGAATTGTACCAATTATTGCTGAAGACGGACGGAATAAACTACGGCTCCTACAAAACTAGCTTTTACAAAAAGTTAGTAGTTTATTTTTTAAAAAAATTATATTACTGGACAATTTTAACATCAATATATAAAACTAAATATATCATTCATATTTTAAAGACTCTAGAAACAGATAATAAATAATAAATATGAAAAAACTTACCGCCACGCAGTCCAATTAAACAATAAACGAGGAAAAACATCTTTGGACATACCAACATTTTTAATTTATCCTAAAACCACACTGAGAAGATTTTGATGTATAGATTAATAAAAATATATCAACAAAACGCAAAAAGTACTTGGTGCAGTTATTATGCTTAAAAAATTTTGATGCTTTTTAAAATAAGGAATTATATGAATAAGGGAAAAACCCCAAGAAAGGAATATTAATGATTCATATAACTCACTTATTGGTAAATGTTTCAAATAAATCCAACGAGTAATTAAGAATCCTGTTATAGAGAAAAAGGTTATTATCATACATTTTTTTGAGGAATCATATAGTTCGATGAATTTATCGCCCTAGTAAAGTTATTAAATAAATTATAATTACAATTGAAACAACCGAAAAAAGATATATGACTTAATATATGTTCTAAAGTTGAAAATATCATAAACAATTTTTTATTTTTAAAGGCTAGGGTACCTTAATTATATATATTATATATTATATATATTCCATAACATAAGGAATTGAAATTCGGAATTCAATTCATTATACAATTTGTTATATCTTTTTGAAAATGCATAGATATTATGCCGCTACTCGGACTCGAATTTTAGTTTTATGCATTATCTTTTTTTTGGTACTTTTTTTTGAGAGAAAATGAAATAACACACAGCTTGGAGTTACACCAAGTTATAAGGAGAACAGGAGGAACTCTGCATGTCACCCATGACAATCCCTAAACAACCATCTGGAACAGTATTGAAACGTGTGACCCCAAGCGGAAGACCAAAAGCATGCTTTGCTAACCAATCCGCACAAGTGTTAGCCTCCCTAATGACATGTTGAATCTGCACCTCCCATGAGCAGTCCAATAAAGACCGTAAAGAACGCACCAATGAACCACCACGCCGCATCGCTGCATCGGGAAGCTGCAGTAAACGAACCACATCCAGTGAATCAAGCTCAACAAGAACCTGCTTAAACCCCAAATCATAGGCCATTTGTAAGGCAACATATAAACCCCAAAGCTCTGCATTCAAAACCGAACAAAAGCCGATATTATATGCAAAACATTGAATCCACAAACCAACAGCCCCACGGAGAACACCACCCGCGGCTTCTTTGCGACCAGCCACCGAGACGGCCCCATCACAATTGAGCTTGACCCACCCCGGACTCGGGGCAGCCCATCGTGTCCCGCTACTGGCAGAACCGTCAACCCCACAGGAAGCACTACAAGTCCCACTTGCGAGAGACGCAAGGATGTCCCTACAAAATGATAAAATACAATCCTTTGGAGAGAAGGGAGCTCCAGCCGAACCAAACAGAAACCCATTCCGCCAAGACCAAAGCTTCCAACAACGAACTCCAAACCACACGCTCCAAGGGATACCATCAAAAAGAAAGTGTGACGAAGCCAAATTGAAGAGAAGCCACTGTTTCAAACATGAAAAGCTATAAAAACCCGGCGGTGCAAATATTCGAACCCCTTCCCAAACATCACGCGCCAGTCGACAATCACGCATAACATGTAGACACGACTCATCAGCCTGCCCACAACAGGGACACAGGGCACTCACACAAATATGTCGCTGGAGTCGTCTAACATTAGTTAACAAAACCTCCCGTGCAAGAAGCCACAAAAAGGTTCGCACTCGTTGGGGACCCTGCCAATGCCAAATAAGAGTCCATAATCTATCCTGCCCTAAAGTAGAAATCCCAGGCTGCTCAAGTGCAGCATAAGTCGAGCTAGTGGAAAAACACCCAGAAGCAGTATTCCTCCAATACACCGAATCTATGCCATGCATCCCATTAGGAGGTGTGATACCGGCTATACACAAACAAATTTCCATAGGCAGGAGTTGCTGAAATCTAGACCAATCCCAGCCCCCAACGGGTGTTACAAAATTCGCCACCCGAGCATCTAACTTCGAGACAGGAATAGGTGCCAGAGCGAGGTTCTTCAACATACCAGTATCCTTCAACCAAGCATCACTCCAAAACTGGACAGTCTTACCATCCCTAATAATCCACTCAATACCCTGTGTAACCACCGGCCAAGAATACACAAGACCCCTCCAAAGAGATGAAACATTCCTCGTGGGGAGAGCATCTGGGACCATAGTACTATCCGATAGATACTTGGTCCGAAGCACCCTAACCCACAGTGCATCAGGAGAAACCAACATACCCCAGACAAGCTTAGCCAAAAGAGCCTGATTCTGGACAGCCAAGCTCTTTAGACCCAAGCCTTCCTGACGTTTGGGAGAACAAACAGTATCCCACGCAGCTAGAGGAATTTTCCGGTCCTGTCCAGAAGAGCCCCATAAAAATGCCTGACATTTCTGCTCTATTGCCGAATTTTTTTTTTTTCTATGAATCTCTTATATCAACAAGGAAATAAAAAAAAATTAGACGCTATTATTATTTGTTATTTTATGATAAAACATTTGTTATTTAATATTATTTGTTAAACGTATATAGAAATATTATTTATTAAAATGAGCATGTTGATGGCATAACTGGATATACAACAATGACAACATAATTGGTCATGGTTTTGAAATATGAAAAGTTTGTATGCTCAAATTGGTTAAAGAGGGGGTGAATTAGTTTTTTTCACTTAATCGTAGATTTGGTGTCATTATTGTCGAATCGGTTTTGTATCTAAGTTGGATAGCTAAGAGGACACTTAAGCAAAGAGAAGAAGAGATTAGCACATCGGATTTAAATAGTTCCTCACATAGGAGTACATTATTACTCAAGGAGTCCATATTGAGATTTCTAAAACTTTTTTAACTTGGATTTTCATATGACAAAACCTATAACCTACAATATAAGCTTTTACTTAGGCTATGCTCTAACCTATCACACACCCACAAAGCTAATCCAAGTTTTGCTCGAGTTTCCCGATAAGATAACTCCCTATCCTACCTAACTCAATTGTTTTTTTTTTAGGGACAAACCAACAAAGTCTCTCTCACACACATTTTTTTTAAGGTGCAACTTGCAAACCTTCTCTCAAAGCTAAACCTAACTTTGCTTGTCACTAATCATCATAAAATATATTTAAGCTTGTCTAAGATATAACCCTCTCTCGAGATAGCTTGAAGAGTGGCTCACTCAAAAGATTTATAAGTAAAGTACAAAGATCTTTGAGTAAAATGGTACATCATGTTCCAAACAAACATATATCAACAAATTTCTTAGGACAATACAAAGTATACAAACTTTGAAGAAAAGGAATTTGGTCGAAACTAGCCAATTCGTTCCACTAAGTTAATCAAATTCCTTCCTGGTCGAAACTAGGATTGCATTGATATGTTTCAAAATAGTATACAAACTTCGGAAAGGAATTTGATCAACTTAAAGTTTGTATACCTTTGTAATGTTTTGAAGTATATCAATGCTGTGATACCCCAGGTACACCCTAGAATATAGAGAAGTATTTACATGATGAGAACCGGATGTAGCTTGGCCTTCCGGGATGTTCAAGTAGGTTGGATTGGATATCCGAGAGAAAGTGGGTAATGTTAATAGTGTTGGTGTGCACATTAGTATGGGCTTAGGCTCGGTAATATGAACTAGTATCGGATTGAGAAGAGATAGTTAGAATAGGCTTGGCCTAGTGCACACAAGTGGGTTCGTAGTGATCCGAGGGCACGGGTTGGCCTAGTTTGGTGTCCCGAGTGCTCGATTTATCCTATCGGTTGGTAAATGATGAAAAACACTAGGGATGTGATTATATGGTGTAATGGGTGCATTGGAGGCACAATTTGCCAAAAGGTTTATCGGTTGGCTCGATTTGGTGTGAAATGGTGCACAACCGGGACATCGGTATGCCCGTTGGTGCACAATTAGGCCCGATGGTACCCGAGTGTGCGATTGGCCAAACCGACCAATTAGAATAAGCCATGTGGCTCGGGAATATGCAGCTGAAGGTGCTTGGTGTGCAAGCTAGTAGGTTGAGTGTCATGGTTCAATTGGTAGGAAAACAAGCACGAGGTGGCACGTGCTTATGCAAGTGGCAGCACTTAGGCAAGAGGTGGCAAGTGAGAGCTTACTCACCTACTTGCCTATTCTTTAAGGGGGGTGAAGCAGGCACCTCTTACTCATTTGTTCCAGATGCAATTCGTGTAGAGAGAGAGAGGGGAAAGAGAGGAAAAGGAGAGAGGTAGAGAGGTGAGGCTTGGGTGGTTCTGCTCTCGGGCAGATTGACCCATGCTCACTAAAATAGTGATTCCGGCCAAACCACTGGTTGGAATTGAGTGAAACCAAAGCCCATAGTTAGCTAACACATCTTTTATATGGCACCGATTATGTGGGGGTTGGAGCTGAAAGAAGCGAGTTATACTCTTTGAAAGGGGACTGGTCGGCAGCCGTTTTGCTGCTTGACCCCGAGTTGGTGTCTGAGCCATATCTGGAGCTACAGAGCTTGTATTTGAGTGTTCTTAGTAGCAATGGAAAGCTAAGAGATAGGGCTGCAATGATGTTGATGCCCAAGGGTGATTATGCTCTTACGTGTGTCTTTAAGCTCGATGAAGTTTCTGCTGGTGCAGGGCAGATTCTACCCGAATTGGTGTAAGGGTGACTTGAGTGATTAAATTGTGGTTTATATTCTATGTTTGCTATGCTGAGTTGTGATGCATATTTATGTGTGTGTTACAGGGCAGTATGAACCCTAGATGCCCAAGGGTTTTAAATGGAACCATTGGTTGGCCTTGATGTGCCTAATGATTGGCTTGATGTGTCTTAACGGTTTGGTAAGTTTGGTTGCATACTTGTGTGATGGATGTGATGCTTATTGGCTTGGTGGATGATCCAATTTCCTATTGACATGGCACCTATAGTGCATTTGAGATGTTGAGATGTTTAATGATATGCCTTGGCTTGAGATGAGTCCGATATTCGGACTATGCATTCCATTTGCATCATGACATTACATGAGATGGTTTGATGTCATTACATGAGATGGTTTGATGGTGGACCTTGCAGTGCTCCTAGGCTGCTTGGTCAATTGAGATGATGGTGGTGTTGTGCTTGGCGCCGTGTGTGGTTGTGGTAGCCAAATTGATATGCCTCGTACGTGGGGCTATAGGCTAAGAAGTAACACTGTTAGTAGGGCTACCAGACCATGCATGTAGGCTTGGTACAACTCCACGATAGCTTACCCGTGGGCTGATCACGGCGACCTGAGATGTTGGTTGTTGGATGTTATTTGCCGCTTGTTTGTGTCATTGCTAATGCCTTGTATGTCACTTGCTTATTGAGTAGGTCGATGGGTATAGCCAAGTCGGTCTCGTTATTGTATTGTTTTATATATAAAGGTCATGTCTTTGTACACCATGAGTTATTGTCCCTTGTAGCAATGGTTTATGAGATTAGAGGAGTTGTCTTTATTAATTGGTTTTCACACATTTTATTATCTTTTGTTGCCTTTGCGTTTGTCGGTTGTTGCTTCCTTTTACGCTGCGCATTTCTTTGTTGGTAACCCGCCAAGCAGAGGCAACGGGCTTCTGGTTGTGTTGACGAAAGGCCTTTGGGTGCCTTGTGGCACATGGTGGGTGCGCAAGGTACCTGGCCGGTCGCGCTTAGCGGGGGCGTGACAAATGCAAACTAGGTTTCGACCAAAAAGGAATTTCATTTACTTGGTGGAACAAATTGGTTAGTGGTATGGCTAATTATGCCAAATTATATTGGTTGGCCGGTATAACTTCTCTTATATATGATATATGCTTCAGGAGACAAAGAGATTTTGAGGGAGCCCACACTTATTAAGTTGTGGAATTATGCTGAATCCATCAGAGCTTTTTGACTCATCCCACACAAGCCCCACTTCAAACCTTTAATTAATTATATAGAGGGACGACATGAAGGGGAAGTTATTGAAAAAATGGTAATGTTTTAATAATTTCATGTTGACTACAAGAGATTTGAAAATTGATGACCGTAGAAGTAACTTTGATAAATGTCTAAAAGGTCTATCCGTGGTTGCATCATTTAGATTCGATGTTGGGCGAGTTGAGAATCGTGTGAAAAAAATGTTAAAAGTTAAAGTTAGAAGGGAAGAGCTTCAGGACAAGGTCAGAAATTTTGATGCATGAATGAAGGAAATCAAGATGGAAAAATACAGAATGGAGGAGAGTAAACTACGAAAAAATTCAAAGTGGTAGAGAAGGTGGGCTCTGTAACTCGTAACAAGTTATTTATTCTGTGAAAGAAGAATGGTGAGATAATAAATAAAACAAGGTGGGATTTGTAATGTTCTGAAGAAAAGGAATTTGATTAACTTAAAATTTGTATATCCTTATAATATTTTGAATCACATCAATGCAATTTGGTTTCAACCAAAAAGGAATTTGAATAAATTGGTGGAACAAATTGGTAAGTGGTATAGTTAATTATTCCAAATTATATTGGTTGGTTGATATAACTTCTCTTATATATGATATATGTTTTAGGAGAGAAGCCCGGGTGGCACTTGGTGAAGAGCTCACATCTATTAAGTTGTGTAATTATGCTGAATCCCTCGAAGCTTTTCAACTCATCCACACAAGCCGCACTTCAAACCTTTTGTTAATTGTGCAGAGGGAAAGACGTGAAGGGGAAGCTATTGACAAAATGGTAATGTTTTAATAATTTGGTATTGATGGCAAGAGATTTGAAAGTTGACGACCACAGAAGTAGCTTTGATGAATGTTTGAAAGGTCTATTCGAGGTTGCACCATTTGGATTCGATGTTGGCCGAGTTGAGAATCTTGTGAAAACAATGTTAAAAGCTAAAGTTAGTAGGGAAGAGCTTCAGGACAAGGTCCAGAATGTTGCTGCACAGATGGGGAAAATCAGGATGGAAGAACACAAATAGGAGGAGAGTATTCAGGGTATCACTACTGAAAAATCCAAAGTAGTAGAGAAGGTGGGCTCTGTAACTCGTGAGAATTAACTATTCTGAGAAAGAAGATTGGTGAGTTAATAGATAAAGCAAGGTGGGATTTTTCATGTTTTGGCAAAAAAAGAATTTGATTAACGTAAATTTTGAATACCTTTGTAATAATTAAAAGTATTTCAATGCAATCCCGGTTTCGACCGAAAAGGAATTTGATTAACTTGGTGGGACAAATTGCTTAGTGGTATGGTTAATTATTCCAAACTATATTGGTTTATTGGTATAACTGTGAACACCCAAATTTGACCCACGAATTTTCCACAAAGTTTAGGTTTTAAACATGTTTGAACTTAGGATTAATGAGATGATTTGATCCTAGGAGTAGGGCACGTTAAGAATTTATCTTAGTGGAAACAATGCATTTTAGTAATTTGAGCCTTTGTATATTGGACTACTAGGATTAATGAGATGATTTAATCTTAGGACAAAATATATAATAAGGTTTATTTACACTAAAATGTGTTTGGGCCTCTTATCTATCTTTATTCCAAGTTTAATGAGATGATTTATCTTTGGATTGAGGATGGGTTTGAGAGCCCAAGTTAATGGATTCTCCAGAGTTTAGTTAGCCCAAAAACACTTTGCTTGCAGACTAATTTTGGTTCTGATTTTCGTGGAAAATCAGAATCAAATCATCCTTAATATGGTAAATGTGTTTTTGGTATGATTTGGGGACTTAATGTGTAATCAATCAATTAGGGAATGATTTAGAGGAGTAGTAATCAAGTAATTGAGTGACTCTGGGTTGATTAGGGGTTGATTACGTGGTAAGATCAAATCAGGGCTGAATTAGGGAGACTGGGGGTTCGAAAATGGAAAGAACGAGTGACACGCGGGGTGATCAGCGGTCATCTCGCGAAGACCGCCGACACTGGTGGTCATTCAAGGGATGACCGCCGGCAGCGGCGGTCATAGGTGCCCAGAACCCCGATTTTCTCCGATTTTGTTCTAATTCGATCCTACGCGGTTTTGGACCAGATTTTTTGGCATAGTCTTCACCATTAAGCAGGTCCATGCCCCTAGACTTCCCAGAAAACTATAAATAAGAGCCCTCAAACACATTTCAGAGGATCAGTCACTCATTACACACACACCCCCGTAAGCTTTGTTTGCTTGGAGAAACTCCACTTCTCCAAGCTTAGAAACATTCTTATAGGCATAATATCTGGAGTAACTTCGTGGGAAAGCATCAAGGAAATAGGAAGGGATAAAGAGGAGATCAAGAGGAGGAGGCAATCAAAAGCATTCTAGGAGTCAAGAAGGTGGACAATCTGAGTAGAAGGACCTGATGCAAGCAATCTCAGAAAACAATCCATATCTCGAGTTGTAGAGGTCGGATTGGCGTGATCTTGGACTCTTTGGAAAGATAAGAGGGAGTGCTACAACTTTTTTGCCGTATCTAGAAGCTGTATCGACCATTTTCATCGTCAAAAATCCAGAAGAAGACGACTCATAGATTCTGTCCAGCAACCGAGCTAAGTGTTTTAACCCTTTTCGATTGCGCACTTTTATTGATTGTTACTTGTTGATTGTTTGATGATGCTGTTGGTGATTATGTGATTGCTATGATGTCATGTCAAGAACTACGTGAGCTTTGAACCCGATCGCTTGGATATCATCGGAGAAGGTTTCGGATTGACTTGTATTCCACCAATAAAGAATCCAAGGTTCCAGACTTTTTTTAAATAACAAAGCGAGCCACGAGGGCAAACCGGGGTACGTAGGTGGTCTCTAGTGGTGGAGACTCAAGCCCAAATTTTTTTATTTTCTCTTTTTGTTCTGTACCTTCTTCTCCCCCCTCCCCCTCCAGTTCAATTTTGTTATTTATATGTGATTTGCTTCCACAATTGCACACTTGCACAAGGCACACATAATTTCTTCAATTGCACAAGGTTTCGACCCAACACGGATGGGTGCCTAACACCTTCCCACCCGTGACGAACCTCCGATCCCATGTCTTTGGTTCGCCATGACCATGTAGCCTAAAGGAGTCATATAAAGGTTTTTCCCAAATTTTGCCCTTAATAAAATTTGGGCGGCGCCATTAACATGGGATTGACCCGAGCAAGAAGGTAAAAAGAAATAGGTAAATAGGCCCAAGTGATTTTGGGTCGGATATTCACAATAACTTCACCTATATATGATATATGCTTCAGGAGTCAATGAGCTTTTGGAGGTGCCTAGGTGGCACTTGGTGAAGAGCCCATATTTGTTTAAGTTGTGGAATCATGTTGAATCCCTCAAAGCTTTTCAACTCATCCCACATAAGCCACACTTCAAACCTTTGGTTAATTGTGCAGAGGGACAACGTCAAGGGAAGCTATTGGAAAAATGGTAACGTTTAATAATTTGGTGTTGGTGGCAGAAGATTTGAAAGTTGACAAATATAGAAGTAGTTTTTATGAATGTTTGAAAGGTCTATCTGGGGTTGCAACATTTGGATTCGATGTTGGACGAGTTGAGGATCATGTAAAAAAAATGTAAAAAGCTAAAGTTAATAGGGAAAAGCTTCAAGACAAGGTTAGAAATGTTGGTGCACGGATAGAGGAAATCAAGGTAGAAAAACACAGATTGGAGGAGAGTGTTTAGGGCAGAACTGCTAAAAAATCCAAAGTGGTAGAGAAGGTGAGCATTATAACTCATGAGAGTTAACTATTCTGAGAAAGAAGACTGGTGAGTTAATAGACAAAAGCAAGGAAAGAGGGTTTTAAGACGACGAAGAATAATTGTGAGATCACCACCTTTCAAGGGGAAGTGAATTGTATCGAAGCTAGAATCTTAGGACTTGAAGGAGCATATGAAAGGCTAGTTGCTTTGCCCTTATAGGATTTATCTTGATAAAATGGTTATATCTAGGGGTGAGCACTGATCCCAAACAATCCCAAAATTCCGAATTTTTGGATTCCAAATAGTACTTAATTTGGAATTCCATATTGTCGAAATAAGCAAGATAAATTGGTATGGACCATCCCCAATTATTATTTGGGTTAGGATTGGACATAGATTTAAAAAATTTAGAATTTTGAAATCTCCAATTAATTTTTATACCTTGGGAAATATGAACATTAATTTTTTGTTTATTTGTTTGTAGGATGAATTATTATTATTTTATATATTATTATACCATAAAATTAAAGAACAAGGATCTTTGAACACTCTCAAGCCTAAGATAAGAATTGCTTCTAATTTCTCACTTCTTTCTCCACTGGCAGTTCTTTTCTTCAAATTTGTCTTCTTATATAAATGTAAGGGGGAAAGAATCCTCTAAGCATACGATCATGTGTCCCTTTCTAGTGGATTGGGTTTTGGCGTGAAAGACACCAAATCTTCAATGTTCAAATCCTCAATAGTCACGATTTGAATCCGTTGGGAGAAATGGTTTCAGATCTTTTGGCATATGTTGCAAAGATTAAAACATATAAGAGACTATGTTTCTTGACTAATTAGTAAGAGGTTGCATAAGTCATGAAGACCAAAACCACTAATGTCATGAAAGTGACATCTCATGGCCACTATACACAAGAACCTATCCCACTACACAAACTCCGACAGTGTTCACATGTATGCTTTGGTTGAATATAATATAGAAAACTGAAACTTCAAAATTTATTATGATCAAAACACAATTAAGATTATAAGTTGGAGTAGTTGGCATGATAAATCAAAAAACTATGTTAATTATATCTTGGACTAATTTTTCAATTAATCTGCAGAAATAAGATTAATTAACATAATACGCTTAAGCACATACTAATCTAACTTAGGCTAAGAGAGTTGTGTTCTAAAAGCTTGCCGAAAAACCTATCCTCTTCTCTAACAAAAACAAGAAAATTCATGTTCTCTTTCCTTATCCTCAACTTTTACCAACTAAAAAGTGTTCATTTTAGTATTTGCTCCAATTTATGAGGTAAGATTCACAAATAAACTGTCCCCGTTGAAGTATGCCAAAATTATTTAAATTAGTCATTAATTGTGCTAACTGCCACCAATGGGGTCATTCTGTTGGGATTTGATTGCTTTCCTGTATTTTTGAGTTATGGTACCGTTTGGAGGAATGTAACTTTTCCTTCAGAATTATTCAATCTATTGGGAAATTGTCTCGGTGGGAGGGTGATTGTTTGCCAATGGGACATTCTTATTTTAGGTTAAAAATGAATTTTCTTTTTTTTTGTAAATTTTAAGAAAAAATAGGGATAAAGTTATGATATTATAAAGTAACGTTTTTATAACGATCAGGAATGTAACTTTTCCAAGGTCTAAAAATGGAATCACTCTCTCGGTATTTTGGGAGAGTTGATGAAATTTTGGGAGTCTTACTTTCCAAAATCAATCAAACACTAAAATCTAATTTTCCTTCAAATTTTTTTGATATTTGCCTTGTTTCAAACACCACTGGTAATGGTTGGAAAATGGAGCTAGCGATGATCCAATGTGTCGCCATGAAATACTAATTTCTCCTGAACTTGGATCTGATATTTGTGTACACCTTACCAATTGTTGGAAAAATACGTTATATTTCAAAAGAAAAAAAAAAGAGTTTATCTAGTCAAAACTAACTGTTAGATGTTGGAGGATATCAGGGGATTAGTTGAGAGCTTACCTGGTCAGTAGGAAAAAATATGGTCCTTATTAAATGACCATTATTTTTCTAACTTTGTTGTTCCCCTCCACCTCCTATAAGTACAGGACCTCTCTTCAGCTCCAATACAGGAAAAAAATCCTACTCTCATTCTTCCTTTATCCCCTCTTTATTCTCTTTTCACATTTAATCCTTTTCTCTTTTGCTGGGTTCTTTATTTGTCTTTAAGATAAAAACTTCTTGGCAGATTCTGGTTCCCTACAATATTTTTGTAGAAGGAGTTGTTGTATCCTGGGGAGACTTTTGGGATTACCAAAAATATCTCTTTAGGACAGTGTCCTACACGCCTCAGCTCGGGTTTGACACAACCAAATTTTCAAATATTCCAACAATCTAAAGAGATATTACCAATGGCTGAATTTCAACCCGAGAATGCTGCTGCTGCCGCCGCTGTTGCTGCTGGATCCCAAGTCCAACCTGTCGTCACATATGCAACACCCTATCCCGACGTATCCAGAATCGAGGTGTTTGCCGGAGCAAATTTCAAGAGATGGCAGGAGCGTATTTTTTCAACACTTGACGTGCACGGGGTAGCCTACGCTTTAACAGAATCAAAGCCAGCAACCGGTGATCAAAAACAGATGGAGAATTGGTTTAATGCCAATAAGGTTTGCCGACATACAATAATCCAAACTTTATCCAATGAACTTTTTGACGTTTATGCATCTTACAAGGAAGCAAAAGACATCTGGGATAGCATGGTGGAAAAATATACCGCAGAAGATGCTTTGAAGCAGAAGTTTGCCATTTCCAACTTCTACAAGTGGGAGATGAAGGAAGAAAAATCCGTTACCAGTCAGATCACAGAGTACCAGAGGCTTGTAGAGGACCTGAAGGCGGTGAAGATCTCTCTACCTGATGAATTTCTTGCAGGTTCCCTGATCGAAAAGCTACCCAATTCGTGGAAGGACTACAAACACAACCTGAAGCATAAGCACAAGTTGATGCCACTCAAGGACTTGATCACTCACATCCACATTGAAGATAAGAACAAAGGAGAACTCAAAGGTGCGATTGCCAAAGAGATGACAGCCAAAGCTAACTTGGTAGAAGGTACCTCTGGTTCTAAGCATTTTAATAACAATAAGAAATCTGGTTACAACCCTAAAATTACTAACCCTACCTCCTTTAAGAAGAAAGGAAATTGTTTTGTCTGTGGAAAGCCAGGACACTTTGCACCACAATGCAGGAAGAGGGTCAGAAATGGCAATCCTCCAAAGCCAAGTGCTAACTTGGTTGAAGGAGATGACATAATTGCTGCGGTCATTTCTGAAACCTTCTTAGTCGCCAATGTGAAAGACTGGGTAGTAGACTCTGGTGCTACCAGGCACATTTGCGCAAGCAAAGATGCTTTTTCCTCCTACGCCGAGGTAGGGGATGGAGAAGAACAAATTTATCTCGGTGATTCCCGAACTGCAAAAGTTCAAGGGAAAGGAAAGGTTCTTCTCAAGCTCACATCTGGCAAGACTCTGGCTCTTAACAACGTGTTGCATGTGCCTGAAATTCGGGCAAACCTGGTCTCTGTGTCCCTCTTGGGAAAAGTGGGGGTTAAGGTATCATTTGAATCTGACAAGATCATAATGACCAAGAACAACATCTTTGTGGGTAAGGGCTATTGTAACCAAGGACTTTTCATTTTGAATGTTGCCAAAACTGTGAATGAAAATGCAAGTTCTTCTTCTGCTTACTTGATTGACTCTTTTGATATGTGGCATGCTAGACTAGGACATGTTAGTGCACCTTATCTTAAGAAACTTCAAAATAGTGGGTTAATATCTGCCTCTAGTGATTTATTATCTGATAAATGTGAAATATGTACTGAAACTAAACAAGTTAAGAAATCTTGTCCTTCTGTGAATAAAAGAGAAACTGAATTACTTAGTTTGATTCACACAGACTTAGGAGACTTAAAACAAACCATGACTAGAGGAGGTAAAAATTATTATGTGACTTTCATAGATGACTTTTCAAGATATACTAAAGTATATTTGATTAGGAATAAAGATGAAGCCTTTGACATGTTTCTCCTATACAAAGCTGAAGTTGAAAACCAGTTAGATAGGAAGATTAAAAGGGTTAGATCAGATAGAGGTGGTGAATATGTTCTGTTTAATGAATTCTGTGAGAAAGAAGGTATAATACATGAGACCACACCTCCTTATTCACCACAATCTAATGGTGTAGCTGAACGGAAAAATAGGACTTTAAAAGAAATGATGAATGCAATGCTTGTTAGTAGTTCAGCACCTAATAACCTTTGGGGTGAAGCTATTTTATCAGCATGTCACGTGCAAAATCGGATCCCTTATAAAAATACTGATAAGACACCATATGAATTGTGGAAAGGTTATTCACCTAATCTTAAATACTTAAAAGTGTGGGGGTGTCTTGCTAAAGTTATGTTAACTGATCCCAAGAAAAGGAAAATAGGGTCCAAAACTAGTGATTGCATGTTCATTGGTTATGCTGATAATAGTGCTGTGTATAGATTTCTTGTTTTGAAAAGTGATGTGCTTGATGTGAATACTATTGTTGAAACAAGGAATGCTGAATTTTTTGAGAATACGTTTCCGTTAAAACTAAATAACTTGACTGTTGCACCTACACGAGAAATCTCTCAAAGTGAGACTGATGCACAAGATGATTTTGAAAATGAAGTTGATGAGCAATCTTATGTTTTGAGAAGGAGTAAAAGACAAAGGAAAGAAACTTCTTTTGGTAATGATTTTTATACCTTTTTGGTTCAAGATGATCCATCAACTTATTTTGAAGCTATTTCTTCTCCTGATGCAAATTTGTGGAAAGAAGCAATAAAAGCTGAGCTGGATTCGATTGATCAAAACAAAACTTGGATTTTAGTTGATTTACCCCCAGGAGCAAAACCAATTGGTTGCAAATGGATTTTTCGAAGGAAACTTAATCCTGATGGTTCAATTGATAAATACAAAGCCAGGTTAGTTGCAAAAGGTTTTACTCAAAAACAAAATATTGATTATTTTGATACTTTTGCTCCTGTTACAAGAATTTCCTCAATTCGTGTTTTGATAGCCTTAGCATCAGTCTACAAACTTTTTATACATCAAATGGATGTTAAAACAGCTTTTCTAAATGGTGATTTAGAAGAAGAGATTTATATGGTGCAACCGGAGGGTCATGTTATTTCTGGTCAGGAACACAAAGTATGCAAGTTGGTCAAATCTTTATATGGCTTGAAACAAGCACCTAAACAATGGCATGAGAAATTTGACCAAGCTATGCTTAACTATGGATTTATTTCTCTTGAGGTAGACAAATGTGTGTATACCAAAGTTTCAAATGAGAACTGTGTGATTGTTTGTTTGTATGTGGATGATATGTTAATTTTTAGCAATAGTCTTGATGTCATTCATGATACTAAGATGTTTCTTGCTTCTCAGTTTGATATGAAAGATATGGGTGAAGCAAATGTGATTTTGGGAGTTAAGATCATAAGAGAAGGTGATAGTATCATACTATCACAAGAGCATTATGTTGAGAAACTTCTTAAGAAGTTTGGACATTTCGATGTCACACCTGTGAGTACCCCTTATGATGCTAACTCTCAATTGAAGAAAAACAAAGGAGATCCAGTATCTCAAGTTGAGTATGCACAAATTATTGGGAGTTTGTTGCATTTAATGAACTTCTCACGCCCTGACATAGCTTATGCTGTGGGCAGGCTGAGTCGGTATACACACAATCCCAACAATGAGCATTGGGCTGCTATAAGCAGACTGATGAGATATTTGAGGGGTACCATAAGTTATGGTATTCGTTATAGTGGACTACCCGCTGTACTAGAAGGGTACAGTGATGCTAACTGGATTTCAGATTCAGATGAGATAAAGTCTACTAGTGGATATGTATTCACCCTTGGAGGTGGTGCAGTTGCCTGGAAGTCAGCTAAACAAACTATAATCGCGCGATCAACTATGGAGTCAGAGTTTATTGCTCTGGAGTTAGCTGGCACCGAGGCTGAATGGCTAAGAAATTTCTTAGCGAGTATTCCATTGGGAATAAGGCCTACACCGTCTGTGTCTATGCATTGCGATTGCAAAGCAGCAATAGACAATGCGAAAAAGACAAGTTTCAATGGGAGAAATAGACACATTCGGTTAAGGCACAATTTCGTAAAACAGCTGTTGAGTGATGGAATAATTTCCATAGATTATGTGAAGTCAGAAGTGAACTTGGTCGATCCTCTGACGAAACCCCTAGGACGAAAAGTGATTATGGAAACATCGAGGGGAATGGGACTTGTAAACCTGTCTGAAACTAACTAGTGATGGTAACCCAACCTGCGTGATCGGAGATCCCGTGAAAGAGGTTCATATGGGTATTAACAAGTCACTAGTTAGTTCTGCTAGTACTTGAACATTCGTCCCTTCCTATGGTGTGAGGAAAAGTACTAGACTGCATTTACTTGAGAGGCTGAGTTAAACTCTTAATGATCAGCATAGCCCTTACGGGTGGTGTATAGCATGCAGTATACACTTGATAAGATCACCTATGTGAGTGTGGAATGGGGCCGTTCCTATGAGGACGTATTTGCAGGTGCACCTCTAGAGCACTCATGAAACTCCAGGCGCGCGCAAGGCCGTAATGCGCAAAACCGCGATAACACCAAGAATTGTGGGGGTGTAATATGATTGATAAGAACACTAACTTGCCAATGTGTCTATTAGTTCATAGTAACCGATTGTTACACTGATAGACATGGTTTGTTAAGACTTATCAGTCTAGACTTGGTTCATAGTCTACGGACACCAAGATCGTTGTATTACACTCGTTAGTTTTAAGAACCCAGCTAAACAAACTCATATCGTACATTTTTTCCTTTTGAAATATGTGGGGGATTGTTGGAAAAAATACGTTATATTTCAAAAGAAAAAAAAAAAGAGTTTATCTAGTCAAAACTAACTGTTAGATGTTGGAGGATATCAGGGGATTAGTTGAGAGCTTACCTGGTCAGTTGGAAAAAATGTGGTCCTTATTAAATGACCATTATTTTTCTAACTTTGTTGTTCCCCTCCACCTCCTATAAATACAGGACCTCTCTTCAGCTCCAATACAGGAAAAAATCCTACTCCCATTCTTCCTTTATCCTCCCTTTATTCTCTTTTCACATTTAGTCCTTTTCTCTTTTGCTGGGTTCTTTATTTGTCTTTAAGATAAAAACTTCTTGGCAGATTCTGGTTCCCTACAATATTTTTGTAGCAGGAGTTGTTGTATCCTGGGGAGACTTTTGGGATTACCAAAAATATCTCTTTAGGACAGTGTCCTACACGCCTCAGCTCGGGTTTGACACAACCAAATTTTCAAATATTCCAACACTAATTGCTAGCCACGGTGAAGGTCGGGTCAATTGAGCTAGCGATGATTCAAATTTAGAAAAATGTGTTGCTATGAAATTATTATTTTTTATATATTAGAAGAATATCCAATCCTAATCTCTCCTAGTCTTTGAACGTTATTTGTAGGGGTGTAATCGAGCCGAGCCGAGCCCGAATATAGGTAGGCTCTGCTCGAGCTCGACCGAATTTCAAAGTATGGGCTCGAGCTCGAGCTCGATGGAGAATAAAAAAGTTCGAGCTCGGCTCGATTAGGCTCGTTTATATTAAATACTTGTTTAATTTGATAAGGCTCAACAAAATATGCTAGTTTGATAAGGCTCGATAAAGCTCGCGAGCTTAGAGAGCCAAATACTGCCAAGCTCGAGCTTGGCTCAAGCTCGATAATGTCGAGCCGAATACTAACTTTCATCGAGCCGATCTCGAACAACTCACGAACTAACTTGGCTCATTTATACCCTAAGTATTTGTTAAGGTGCACACCTTTTTCTATATGCTTTAGGGAATTATATCAAAAGAATATGCTTTAGGAGAGTCATATTTGTCAAACCATTATTTCCATCTTAACAAGTGCTTTCCACATGATCGGGTTCTTAAATCCCCATTATCCTAAATTCAAATTTGTGGCTTCCGTTGGAATATTTCTATTATAACGCATCACTTCGTGTTAATTATGTTTATCTTATTTCTAATTATCAGGCCTATAAGGTCTACAATATGCTTGTGTATAGAAAAACTTTTGCCATGCTAGCTGGACAGAGTTCTTATTTTTATTATCTCTATCTAGCTGTAAACTTGATATACTGGTGTCGGTTTCTATGTAATATGATATGTTTTTTTTACAAAAAGAGATGTGCAACATGTAATATTTATCATTATTCTTATTTCTTATGGTGCAATTAAAAAATAATAATAAAATATAAACAATTTCCGTCACAATACGAGAGAGGTTTGCCACATAGATATCTTTCTTTCGAAACAGACAGACGCCCAAATTCATGACTACTAAGATAAAACAAAATATTATCTTACCATCCATATTTGTCCTCATTTACCCTGTTTGTCTTTAGTTATACGTCTTTTCCCAATTCTAGTGTTAGTGCCCCCACTGTGTCTAAAACTATCGGTCGAACAAGCTGATCTCTTGGATTACTTACTACTCGGGGAAAACGAAAAATCTTTCTTTAGCAGAAATGGTGTAGTCCCGATTTCTTTCATAAAAGTACAATACAAAGTTGACAAGGAATCAAGAACGTGATAACTTTGTTTCTTAAAGTTTAACAAAAATATCAAGTTCCTGGTGAAATAAGTAACTTAACTCCTTACGGATGTCAACGAGATAAAATTATTCGCCATTGAGATTGGTAATTGAAATTCGAATTCTAGAGCTTAGTTGTATTCCACTTGGTAAACTAGTAGTACTAGTAAACTCTTAATCAAATATAATCAAACTTAAAATTCATAAACATTTGATTTGAGCTTAATCGAATGCGTAAAAAATTTAGATGACGAACTCTAACAAACTTAGTTGAACAAAGATGGAATCATTTACGGATGTCAAGCTCGAATTGGAGCTAAAAATTTTACAGCCTATATGAGTAACATGACTCTCTCTGCCAAAATCGACAAAAGAAGTGATAAAAATTATACATACCACTATTTTGAACAGAAAAAGGCGAAGCCAGCAGCATCAGATCACGGGAATGTCGATATAGGGAGATGCTGCGCGGTGATCAGGGCACGTGGCAGCTCAAGGAGCCATGATGCGGCCACGAATGGAAGTGTCGTGTCCCCTTGTAGGAAAAGGACAGCGCCACGCGTACGGTCAAATGGCAAGAAAACGACGCGTAATGAGATGTCCGTACAATATCACATTCAATGCTTTTTGGGAGCGAAGAGGATTTTTTTTTTGGTATTTTTATTTTCTGCTTTTCTTTTTTGCTTTCAGTTTTCTCGTACATGGAGCCCCTGAGTTCTTATTTTGTCGGTACGCGGAACGCTAAAATGGTCTCCTGCTGCGGCATCCCCCTGCACATGCTCTCAATGCTTTCTGGCCATTTGTATCCCTCGACTCCCTTTGGTCCCACATTTCACATGACTTGAGTTAGTACCATTTATATTTTCATTTTATTTTTAGCTTTATTATGGGTGACTTTATCCTCAGGACTTCCAAACTTCCATGTCCTTATCCTTGGAACAGAGCAAAGGAAAATAAAAAAGAAAATTCCCAATGCTTATCCTCTTCTTAGATTTTTTTGTTTTTTGTTTTTTTAGAAGCATCCTCTACTTACAAATTAAACAAGAAACAAGTCTTGTTCTTTAAACATATATAAGGTTGGTGAAATCGGGGATAAAATCCAAAAAATTGTTAATTTGGTTTGATTGGATATTGATATATTTATTTTTATGGAAGGTTTAAGTTTAGAACTTGCGACATTTAGAGTAAAAATGGTTTTTTTTTTATGTTGCGACATTGTAGTTTCTGCAGTTATTGATGTACACAAAATACATAGAGAATCTAAATTTTTGATAAATTAAAATTTGGACAAGGGAACCCATCTCATTTCAGTGTTACACACTATATTCCAAGTCTAATATAATGGGTAGGGTCGAATCTAACGAGGAGGGCATTTTTTTTGTTCTCCTTTTTTTCGAACATAAGGTGGAGGCGGGTTTAAGTCCTTTTTGGTGAACTTTCAATGTATGATTTAGTGAACCTGTTCATAATTCGATTTATCTGTCTACATATTAAGCTTTTGGTTTGTATAGGATTTGCTGGAGTTCGAATTAGAAATGAAGAAGACCATGGGATCTAGACATTTTTGTAGAATTGATTGAATCCTAATTTTTGATTCCGCGAAAAATTGATTGGATTTAATAAAATGGCTAAAATATTGAACTATAATTGAAGGTCATAGACTCATAATGCACAAACATTGCATCCACATGACTTGACGCATGTCACTTCTGCAGCAATTCAACTCATACATGGTGAATGATATCTTTATTCCGAGTAATAATTCAAGTGCCACCAATTTATGGGCAAGCACAAAAGGTATATAATAGAGAATGTGGCTGAAACTGAAATTTCCACTAGGAAACTGCTCCAGGACAAATCCATCGAGTCCACCGCTTGCCCAAAGACCGCAGTTCATCCGCTTAACAAGTATGAGGCTGCCACTCGGAATCTACCTAGCGACAAACTTTATATACTTTTTTTTTCCTTTTCTTTTATCTTATAATAAAGTGGTAGATCTCTGTTGGTTTTTAAGCAACCTGTTTCTATTTCATTACAGTTTTCCAGGAGCGCTCTTCGTGATAAATCATAGACGCTACAACAATCTTTCTTATCACGTCGGTGTCGAAGATCTCCTATCTCTATTGTAGGATCTGCAGTTCTTTCCCTCTCTGGTGAGAGGTAGTTTAAGGCTTGTTATGCTTTAACATGCCCCTATTCCTTTGGATTTATTTTCTTTTGATACTGTTACAAACCTTAGTTTTAATCCTCATGTTGGAGGATTTTTCTGTTCCTTTACTGTAATAAACATGATTTTTCTGTTCCTTTACTGTAATAGTCTTGGAACTTTTACATTTGACTTGCGTCAAGTTTTGTTGTATCTTTATGTACTATCTTCTGGTTTAGTGAAACAGGTCTACCCGACTTTTATAAACAAAAAATAAATCCATCGAGCCCATTTATTAGTCCGGGTTCCATAAAATTTGTGGATGCAATTTTTTTTTTTTTTGGGAACACAACATATTTTGTTTTCTTCTTGATGTTCCTTCCTTCAATTGGAAATCTCATGAACTAGCTCCTTTTGTTTAGTGACGACATAAGGAAATTACCTTATGGGCCCGAACAAGACCCCCTGGGTCCAATATAGCAGTAAGACCCCCTGGGTCCAAGCTAGCAAGACCCCCTGGGTCCAAGCTAGTAACAAGACCCCCTGGGTCCAAGCTAGCAATAAGACCCCCCGGGTCCAAGCTAGCAAGACCCCCTGGGTCCAAGTTAGCAACAAGACCCCCTGGGTCCAAGCTAGCAATAAGACCCCCCGGGTCCAAGCTAGCAGTAAGACCCCCCGGGTCCAAGCTAGCAGTAAGACCCCCTGGGTCCAAGCTAGCAATAAGACCCCCTGGGTCCAGGTCCACACGACCTCCTTGCTCCTATAAATACACACCACCTAGCTATAGCAAAGGTACGAAAAACATAATTTACAATCCTTCTCTCTCTTCCTCTTAAGAGCAAAAAGCCAAGTTCTAACTTAGGCATCGGAGTACCTCCGGGGTCACACACCC
>JAKUCV010004362.1:0-40063 GCA_028386065.3 Turnera subulata
TGCTTATATTGCTGTATTGCTGATTTCCTATGATATGTATATTACTGATACTATCTGCTGCTGCTGAGAGCACTGTGTTGGTTTGAATAATGGTCCCCGAGTGTGGGTGACAGCTGTAATGTTAGTTGCTAATGTATAATATTTGCATGTTGTACTGTCTGTTCTATCATAATGAATAGTTTCGGCACGTGTTTACTGTATTACGGTAAATACGGGTCGGGGCGCTTCACTTCGAATTACTCAGGAGTTGTGAAATATTAGGTTTATGAGTTATGACTCTTTAAGAAGGAAATTTTTTTACTAACTTTTGACATGAAGTGTGTAGGTCTATTTCATGCATCAACATGAATTGTCACAGCATAATTATATTACTGGATACATTTTTTTTAACTTACATCAGCATGAGTACGTCTAAAGTAAAAGTTCAACTTTTAATTGGGTTTTTGAAACCATGCTTATTATGACTTACAATGGCCCACTTTATCCTTCAAAGCCAAAGCAAGATCTAAGCTAATGCATCCTGTTACATGGCTCTAGAAATGCACATAGTGACGTACAAATGAGTCATTGTCATTTGTCAAAGCTTTCCCTGTTTCCCTAGATATTTCTACCAATACCAATTCCAGCTCAGTTACAGGAGATATTTCCCCTAATCTTTTTTAGATTCATCGGCCTGTCCTAACCTTAAAAAATCAGTTGAATATCCACATGAACACTTACACTGTGCCATTTCAATATAATTTCTCTTCACTCCTTTCCTGTCCAAATTCCAATTTAAGCAGTTGACCAGAATTCCCAGGTCAATAATGGAAGGCCCGAATGTAACAGAATTGAACGACTGGGAGCAAATCCAAACCCCTACAGACCAAGCAAGAGAATGGCAAATGGTTCTTCTTACAAACAACAACAGCAGCAGCAACAATCTTACACGTGACCACCCTGTTCTCCCTAAAAGCTTTCCACCACCACCACCAGAATCGCTAACACCGGAATCACCAAGTCGTGACCAACCAACTTCAGATGCTTCCACTTGTGACAAAGAAGGCGGGGAAATCATCAGGTCTGACTCGAAAGCAAAGGCAGGAAGTGAAGTTGCAAAGCTGTTGAGGACTGCAAGTGTTTGGATTGGGAGCAGAGTAAGGTATTATGTGGTTTCTAGAAGTGGGTTTTGCTCATTTGCGTTGGTGACTTTTGTGGCCGGGCTTGTGTTGCTCTACTCAAGGGTGCGTAGGTGGCGTCAGTGGCTCAAGGAAGAGAACAATCGTCTTATCCTTATTGTGAAAGAGAAAGATCAGGTTTGCTGCTGATTCAATCATTTACTTCTGTTTTTTCCTTTTCCCAACAGAAGTTCTTTTTTATGTAACTATGTGCTGTTTTTCTTGATCACTTATGAACCTAATATGTGACATTACAAGATTGCACAGAATTGTTGGTGCGTAACTAGCTTGCTACATATTGTAAAATTTTTTGACAAAATTTGGAGTCATAAGAGGCAAGGGCCTTTCTTGATTGTGTTATTTATTAAGAAATGCTAATAAAAATAAAAGCTTGATGCTATTGGTGTTTTACGCCTACTTGACCTATAGTAACTTTCTAGTGATTGTGGAGTTGATGGATACTAACTTGCTTCTCCAATCCAAAGCCTCCCTTGTTTTTGCTTAAGCATGCTTATTTGGTATTCAAGGCATGGCATATCATAGACCCATGTAGGCATGCAGACATACATTTTAAAGTCCATTCTGGGCATTGAGTTTTTTCAGTTGCTTGTAATTTGTCTTAATCAAGGCTGTTTTTCCATAATTCTGCTGCAGAAGATTAAGGAGCTCCTGGATCAAATTGCGCAATTGAAAAAGAACTTGTCATCACGCCACAAGATTCCAGTTATCCGTGTTCGTTGATTGATCATCATCAGCGATCACTTCATGATTTAGCCGATACAATACTACAACTTACCTTGTGATGATTCCTCCCTAGGGGGGTGCATATATATTATATAGATTATGGACAGGAGAGAATGCTGTGGCATTACAGATTTTTGATTGTGTAAATTGGTGACTGCACCATTTATCATAATTTTTGTTTTGTTTAGCAGGAACTTGGATTATAATAGTGTCCTCGTTTCCTTTCCTTTGATTGATATTGGACTGGTCATGTGCCTGTCTGCCCTGTAAATTTTTCACCATCCGAAGGCAGGCAGAAAAACATTTTTGTGTTTGTGCCATCCTGTTTTTGGGCTTATCTGGGCCCAAAAAAGGCTGCCCACTTTTTTTTTTTTTTAAAAAAGAGAGAATAGGAAGGCGATGATTTTATCTGATTTGACTGGTAATGACGTGTACGATAGGAAATAGGACACGCATATTAATTAATGGTTTCCCGGATAAAATTTAGATTTACAAACCCTAATTTCACCGTTTCACATGGTCAAATCTTCAACTTTTTTCACCTGATAAGAAAAAGATCCATGATCCATCCTTGTTGAAACAAATTGAGAAAAAAAAAAAGGAAATTACCGTCTTGCAAAGAAATTATACGGCGTAGTAGTACATCATCTCTAGTACTGGCATAGATTTTTGGTTGACTGGTGCCATTCAAACTTTGACTTCACAATTTTCTTCCCACATTAAAATACTAGTTAAACTTAAACGTATAAAAGGAAATGGCAGTGATAATTAACTAAATTCAGTACCTTCTTTGATTCTTTTTTTTTTTTAAAAAAGAAAAAGAAATTTCAGTGCCTACCTTCTCTACTACTCGCTGGGAGGACGAGGAGGGAAATGCTCGGGCTCCCCGATCAACAACAACATATAAGAAGAAGAAGAAGATACACACAAAACCCCAAAAATCTTTTTTGTTGATTATATCACATTACATTCCCTACTAACACACACCTAGTCTCTTAATGCTTTCTTCTTAATTAATTAAAATAGATAAATACATAATTAAGCAAAAAAAAAGCAGTACAAAAAAAGGAAATTACAATTTCCCTCGGTCTCCACAAAATTTCAAAGCCCAGACAGACAGACAGACAGACCCCCTCTCTCTTTGCTTTCCTCGCTCACTTCACAGTGTGCGCGAGAGAGAAGAAGAGAGAGAGAGAGAGAGAAGTTAGTTAATAGTTAGTTCCCTTCCTCCACAGATCTCACTCTCTCCCGATCCACCACCGCCACCGGTAAGCCATTTCTTCGCCGATCTCTCCCTCTCTCTTTAATGCCCCTAATTTCCCGCGATCTCTTTGCTTTTCCTCCCTTCTCCCCTTTTGAGCAACCCCTAATTTTGTCTCATTTCTTTTTGGTAATTATCTATTGAGAATCACCTCCAGTGTAAATGTTTTAAACTGCACTTGTTTCTTTGCTCTTGACTAATAAGAGTGTGTGTTGCTGCTGCTTATTTATGTTACTGTGTAGGAATATATGTTCCGGTTTAGTGACTTCTTCGTGAAGAGAGAGCAGTGAAGGCAGATTGCAATTTTTACTAGGGTGTAAAGAAAGGGAATAGTAAGTATTATTCAAGAAAAAATGGGGCGACTCAAGTTGCAGTCTGGGATTAAGGCAATTGAGGAAGAGCCTGAGGAATTTGAGCCCTCTGATCCAAACCGAGCTACTCTGGCTTGCATGATTAATGCGGAAGTTGGTGCGGTATTGGCTGTTATGAGGAGGAACGTGAGGTGGGGTGGTCGTTACATGTCCGGTGATGATCAGCTGGAGCACTCCTTGATTCAGTCTCTAAAGGCATTGAGGAAGCAAATCTTCTCGTGGCAGCATTCCTGGCATTCCATTAACCCCACGGTGTATCTTCAGCCGTTCTTGGAAGTGATCCGGTCCGACGAGACCGGGGCACCCATCACTGGGGTGGCTCTGTCTGCTGTGTACAAGATTCTGACCCTTGATGTGATTGATCAGAGTACTGCCGGGGTTGAGGACGCTATGCACTTGGTGGTGGATGCCGTGACGAGTTGCCGGTTCGAGGTGACCGATCCTGCCTCCGAGGAGGTGGTGCTCATGAAGATACTTCAGGTTCTGCTGTCTTGTATGAAGAGTAAAGCGTCGGTGATGCTGAGCAATCAGCATGTTTGTACCATAGTGAACACTTGTTTCCGGATCGTGCACCAAGCTGGGTCGAAGAGCGAGTTGTTGCAGCGGATTGCCCGCCACACTATGTATGAACTTGTTAAGTGCATCTTTTCTCACCTTCCAGATGTTGAGAACACCGAACATGCCTTGGTTAATGGAGTCAGCCCCCCTAAGCCAGAGGTAATGATTGTATCTTTTACCTTTTTTCATGGTCTTGATGTGCCCTCCTTTTCATGCTGTGAATTGCTTTTTGAGCCATTGGAGAAGCAAAAATTGACCGGGCTGAAAATGCTCAGAAGAATCAAGTAGGAGAGTTTATACGCTATCTCCGTACCACTTACTTTCAATAATTCAAATTGAAATATTCCTTCTTAATGCCTTTCTCTTTGTATCTTTATATTATACTGCTGGAAAGTTCTGATTCTTATTGCAATTTTGCCTTGTAACTTATTGGAAGATTAAGGGAAGTCTGGTCCTATGTGATAGTGGTGCTTTAGGTCGGCTCTTCCAGTTCCATTTCTATGCTTCCTTGTGTCTTAGAATCCGCATCTGACATCATAACTCAGAACCTAATTTGTTTATACTCTGGTTACTGGTTATGCATTCAAAAGATGAGATGAACATCTTAGGCGATGTACTCTAACAATGCATGAATTATAGTTAATAACGTATCGGGATTTTTTTATTTATTTTTGGAAAGGACATGATCCTGGACCAAATGATAGGCAGTAGCAAATTTCCCTGCTAAAATGTGTATTCATTCTACAGGTTGGCGGACTTGATAATGATTATGCTTTTGGGACTAAACCATTGGAGAATGGAAACAGTAATTCTGATTTAGATGGCCTGGTATCCTCTGCCAGCTTGGGTTCTAATATTTCCACTGGTCTCGTTTCCATGGAAGAGAGTGCAATTGGGACTGGCAGTGGCAAAGATTCCCTTCCATATGATTTGCACCTTATGACAGAGCCATATGGGGTTCCAAGCATGGTGGAGATATTTCACTTTTTATGCTCCCTTTTAAATGTTGTTGAGCATATGGGAATGGGCTCCAGATCAAATACTATAGCATTCGATGAAGATGTGCCCTTTTTTGCTCTGGGCTTGATTAATTCAGCCATAGAATTGGGAGGATCTTCTATTCGCCGCCACCCTCGGTTATTGAGTTTAATCCAGGATGAATTATTCCGTAATTTGATGCAATTTGGCTTGTCAATGAGCCCACTTATTCTATCAATGGTATGCAGTATTGCTCTCAACCTTTATCATCATTTGAGAACTGAACTCAAGCTACAGTTGGAGGCTTTCTTCTCATGTGTGATTTTGAGGCTTGCACAGAGCAGATATGGTGCTTCATACCAGCAGCAAGAGGTTGCTATGGAGGCCCTTGTGGATTTTTGCCGTCAGAAAACATTTATGGTGGAGATGTATGCTAACTTGGACTGCGACATTACATGCAGTAATGTGTTTGAAGACCTTGCTAATTTGTTATCAAGGAGTGCATTTCCTGTGAACTGCCCCCTGTCTGCAATGCACATTCTTGCTCTGGATGGCCTCATTGCTGTTATTCAGGGGATGGCTGAAAGGATTGGCAATGGATCAGTTAGTTCAGAACAGGCTCCTGTGAGTCTTGATGAGTATACCCCCTTCTGGATGGTGAAGTGTGATAACTACGGTGATCCTAGTCATTGGGTTCCATTTGTCCGTCGACGGAAGTACATTAAGAGACGCTTGATGATTGGTGCTGACCATTTTAATCGTGATCCAAAGAAAGGCCTGGAGTTTCTTCAGGGAACACATCTCTTGCCTGACAAACTTGATCCACAAAGTGTAGCCTGCTTTTTTAGGTATACTGCTGGGTTGGATAAGAATCTTGTTGGAGATTTTCTGGGAAATCACGATGAGTTCTGTGTTCAGGTTCTTCATGAGTTTGCTTGGACTTTTGATTTCCAAGATATGAATCTGGATACTGCCTTGCGACTTTTCTTGGAAACTTTTAGGTTGCCTGGAGAATCTCAAAAAATACAAAGGGTGCTTGAGGCGTTCTCTGAGAGATACTATGAGCAATCACCACAGATTCTGGCCAACAAGGATGCAGCCCTTTTGTTATCATATTCACTCATAATGCTCAATACTGATCAGCACAACGTACAGGTAAAGAAAAAGATGACAGAAGAGGATTTTATCCGGAATAATAGGCACATCAATGGTGGCAATGATCTGCCTCGAGAATTCCTGTCTGAACTGTATCACTCAATTTGCAAGAATGAGATCCGCACAACTCCAGAACAAGGAGCTGGTTTCCCTGAAATGACCCCAAGCCGTTGGATTGATCTGATGCATAAATCCAAGAAAACAGCTCCATTCATTGTTTCTGATTCTCGAGCATACCTTGACCACGATATGTTTGCTATAATGTCTGGTCCAACCATTGCTGCTATCTCTGTGGTGTTTGATCATGCAGAACATGAAGATGTTTATCAGACATGTATTGATGGATTCCTGGCTGTTGCAAAAATTTCTGCTTGCCACCATCTTGAAGATGTACTGGATGATCTAGTGGTGTCTCTGTGTAAGTTCACAACCCTTTTAAATCCATCATCTGTTGAGGAACCAGTGCTAGCCTTTGGTGATGACGCAAAAGCCAGGATGGCTACTGTGACTGTTTTCACGATTGCAAATAGGTATGGTGATTACATACGCACTGGTTGGAGAAATATCCTGGACTGCATCTTACGATTACACAAACTAGGCCTCCTTCCTGCTCGTGTGGCCAGTGATGCTGCTGATGAATCTGAGGTTTCTGCTGAACCTGGACATGGGAAACCCCTTACCAATTCATTGTCTTCAGTTCAAATGCAATCCATTGGAACTCCCAGGAGATCTTCAGGATTGATGGGCCGATTCAGTCAGCTCTTATCTCTTGATACTGAGGAGCCAAGATCACAGCCTACAGAACAACAGCTTGCTGCTCATCAGCGTACCCTTCAGACAATCCAAAAGTGTCATGTTGACAGTATTTTTACCGAGAGTAAGTTCTTACAAGCAGAGTCTTTGTTGCAGCTTGCAAGAGCACTTATCTGGGCTGCCGGGCGGCCCCAGAAGGGGAACAGTTCTCCGGAGGATGAAGATACTGCAGTTTTCTGCCTGGAATTGCTGATTGCAATTACACTGAACAATCGAGACAGAATTGTGCTATTGTGGCAGGGTGTATATGAGCACATAGCTAATATAGTCCAGTCAACTGTAATGCCTTGCGCATTAGTGGAGAAGGCTGTTTTTGGACTGCTCCGAATCTGTCAACGGCTACTCCCCTACAAAGAAAATCTGGCTGATGAACTTTTGAGGTCACTCCAGCTTGTCTTGAAGCTTGATGCTCGTGTTGCTGATGCATATTGTGAGCAAATAACACAGGAAGTTAGTCGTCTTGTGAAAGCGAATGCTACACACATCAGATCTCTAATGGGTTGGCGCACAATTACATCCCTACTTTCCATCACCGCCCGGCACCCTGAAGCTTCTGAAGCTGGATTTGATGCACTCATGTTCATTATGTCTGATGGAGCTCATTTGCTGCCAGCCAACTATGTTCTGTGTGTTGATGCAGCAAGGCAGTTTGCCGAGTCCCGTGTGGGGCAGGCAGAAAGGTCTGTGCGTGCACTGGATCTCATGGCAGGTTCTGTTGATTGTTTAGCTAAGTGGTGCCATGATGCCAAGGAAGCAATGGGGGAGGAGGAATCAGCGAAATTGTCACAGGATATTGGGGAAATGTGGTTGAGGCTTGTGCAGGGATTGCGAAAGGTATGCTTGGATCAGAGAGAAGAGGTTAGGAACCATGCTCTTTTATCATTGCAGAAGTGCCTGACTGGAGTGGACGGGATTGACCTTCCCCATGGTTTATGGTTACAGTGTTTTGATCTGGTGATTTTCACAATGCTAGATGACTTGCTTGAAATTGCTCAGGGACACCAAAAAGATTACAGAAACATGGAAGGCACACTTATAATTGCGGTGAAGCTTCTATCAAAAGTGTTTTTGCAGTTACTTCATGAACTTGCCCAGTTAACAACTTTCTGCAAACTTTGGCTTGGAGTGCTCAGCCGAATGGAAAAATATCTGAAGGTGAAAGTGAAAGGGAAGAAGAACGAAAAGCTTCAGGAAGTAGTGCCCGAGCTTCTTAAGAACACCTTGGTTGTAATGAAGAACAAGGGAGTGCTTGTGCAGAGGAGTGCATTAGGTGGGGATAGCTTGTGGGAATTGACCTGGCTTCATGTGAATAATATTGCTCCATCTTTGCAAAATGAGGTGTTCCCCGATCAAGATTGGGAGCAGTCACACAATAATGTGGGTGAAATTGGTGGAAGTGTGCCTGGTGAAAAAAGTTCTGAATCCATGCCTTCCGAAGTTTCTGGCACTGGAGGTTAAAATGGTATTTTTTCCGGTAGTAAGCCTGAAGGTGTAGCCTGAAGGTGTTTGTTAATGTATGTAGCTGAGGGTACATTGAAGATGACACTGATATAAATGTATTTTCCATGCTCCAATGCTGGAACTAACTGGGAGAAGGGTACACATCCAGCAAAATTCACTGTTGGGTTTCTTGGTTCTAAACTTTCCATGTCGTACAGGGGATGGTGCAGGGGAGAAGTCCGTGTTTAGAGATCTCGCCAAAGTACGTGGAGAGCTCTGACCAGTTGGTGAATGACGAGCAGGTTCTCTCTTTTGTCATTACGCCCTTGCCTATGCATTTAGCTGAAGTATGCTATCAGTACCAAGAACCGACTCTGTAGAAGTCTGGATGTTGTAGGTTCTTTCTGCAGACGGATTAGACCTTTATCATTTATCACACTGAAAAGTTTGCAAGGGAAAGAATCATCCCATCTTCTGCCGGACATAATTTTTTTTCTAGTTGTATTCTTTTGCTCATTAATGTACAGTACTAGTAGTGTTCTAGATTGAAAATCTGTGTTCTAAGTACACGAGTTTTACTCGGTTAGAATCAAAGTGTGTTAACTCTTTCTCTGTGCGACTTGATCTTCGTGAAATTAGCTTCATGGATTATGATGATCTTTCCATGTCTATACCATGTAACAACTGTTGGTTTAGCCTTCTCTGTGTATGAATATAAAGAGCAATTGAAGAGCTCCAGTTACGAAAGATGAATGAAGAGGAGTCTGATACAGTTTTGAAAATGAAAAACCCAAAACCATATAGAAGAAAGAAATCAGAACAGTTTTTTTATAACGATAAATGTAAACGACATGTCGGTCCCTTGCATTCCCGATTGACCATGTAGATTCATTTCGTTGACTTGTTTTTTTTTCTTTTTCACTCTAGCCTCTCTTTTCCAAAACCCGGCAGCAGCCGAGCTGAGTACAGTTAAGTTAGGTGATGACCTCTGTTTCCACGCTCGGTCCCCGAGTGACCTAGATCCCAAAACCCCCCCTTCCCCGCACTCTCCGATCACCGCCACCAAAATGCCCGCAACCACGGCGGCGTCGTCAACCCCAATCCTCCTAGTCCTACTCCTCCTCCTGACCGCGGCATCATCATCAGCCCCAGTCCCAGGGCTAGACGCATACCTCTCCCAGCAATCGCGACTAGACCCACACTCGAGCAACGACTCCTACTACAACCTCCCAAGCTCCCTGAAAAAGCACCTCTCCCAATCCACCCCACCCCACCCCCACATCCACACCCTCGTCTCCTCCCTCCTCTCCCTCACCCTCCCTCTCTCCCTCCACATCCGCCTCGTGGGGCCCAACTTCCCCTCCGACTCCTCCTCCCTCCTCTCCTCCTTCCTCTCCGCCCCACACCCCTCTAACTACTTCCACGTCATCTCCTCCTCCTCCTCCTCCGCCTCCGATTTCCACCACCACTCCAACCACCGCCTCTCCCTCCAGCACTCCCCTCACTTCGACGTCTCCCACTCCACCCCTTCCCTCGCCTCCCGCCTCTCCGACGCCCTCAAGTCCGCCATCTCCTCCTCCCCTTCCCCTCTCCGCTCCAACCTCCTCTCCGTCCCTTACGACACCGTCGATGACATCATCCACAAGGAATTCGACAAGGAGAAACCCGTCCAGGGCGTTTATATCTACTTGATCTCTTTAGGATCGCAGTCCAAGAACTACGCCTATAGCTACACTCCCGGAGATTCCTCCCCTGGCTTCACTAAATGCTTGGGCACCATCTGGACCGGGAAGGAGAGGTATATTTGGATCGATCTGGCGGCCGGTCCGGTGGATTACGGGCCCGGGTTGTCGGGAGATGGGGTTTTGCCCAGAGGCGAGTTCCATCCCCTGGCGGCGATGCACGGCCGGCCAAAGTCGCAGAAGGCCCTCCTCGCTGACCTGGCCTCCCTCATTTGGAGCGCTTATCAGGTATTAGTCGTGCCCTCTTTAAGAATCCCCGTGCATTTCGACAACTCTTTGATTGTTGATTTTATACATGTTTACGGGCCCGAGAGTGGTAAGGATTCGACTGGGTTGGATTGGAAGGAGATTGAGAGGACTTTTATGGAAGAGGCCAGTGAGGGAGGGTTGTTGTTGAAGAATCAGTCGTTGCAGTTTAGGAATTATGGGGTGAGATATGATCAGTGCTCCATTTGCTCCTTTGCTATTTCCAAATCCATTAGTTCTTATACTTCTAGGTTCTTGTTTGAGAACTATACCCTGATTGCGAGCGAGTATTTGGACTCCAAGAGATTGCATCAGATACTGTCAGACTCTGCTGATGAGTTTAGGAGGATTGCTGGGATCCCCGAGGAGGACTTTAGTAGAGTCCTTCCTGTTTATGTCTTTGATTTGGATCACAATAGCCTTTTGTTGCTTGATCGTTATCACCAGTCTGTTGCTTTTAGAGATATGATTATCGCGGTGAGGTCGAAGACTACGCAGACCGTGAGTGACTATACATGCAATGGTCGTCATGTGTTTACGCACACCAGGGAGCTTGATCGCCCACTTGTTGGTTCGATTCTGCAGAGCATGTGGGGTGTGTCTCCTACACATTTGTCATGGAGTCCGATGCATAATAGCACTCTGGTCGACTATACTTGGAGCGTCGGGCACACCCCATTTGGACCCTTTTCGGAACTTTCATCTCTTTCGTTTGTGCAGAAGGATGCTGCCAGGAGAAATGTGCTCTTGACTTCCATGAATTACAGTATAACAAGTGCTGTTGATGTTCTTCACTCTATAGCAGCACATGGTGGGGAAAGGAATCTCCTTAAGCAAAATCGGCATGTTGAGTTCATACAGAGGTGGAATTTGTTCAAGTACAAGCTGGACAAAACAGTTTCTGCTATGTCTCACCTGGATTTTGACATGGCTCTGTATTACTTGAGATCCTCGGATCATGATCTGTATGCCATGCATTCCCTTGTTTACCATGCATCCCAGGAATTGGAGGCATCTCTTGTCTGTTTCAAGGACCCGCCATTTCCCTGGGGTTCGGTGTCAATGTCTGCAGTAGGTTTCCTTGCAGTGTTTTATGTTTTTGCCAAGAGAGACAAACTTTTTAGGAATAAAAGAAAGCAGTTTTGATGTTCTTTAGAGGGATAGACTTTTGTACCATTTGAACAGTATACAGCAAATGTATTTCTGTGAGAGAGGCAGGTCTCCAGCTCAGACATTAATTTTCAATTTTCTTGGAAACTCTTACTCCATTTGTAAGCTGATACTTTTTCTTTTTTTTGCGTCTCTGTTATCTAATTCATGCTTTGCATTTCCTGGTTTTCTGGAGGAATACTGGCTGTGGACTTCTTTGCTGCTTTTTCCGTGAAGAATTGGAAACAATATATAATTGAAAATTCTCAGCATAACTTGTTCATTGCACTTTAATACTGTAGTACTTGTTTCAAGCTCTAGGAGTCTAGAGGTGGAGTTAACGGAACGTCAGTCTAAACATGCTCTTGGTTGAGTTTTGGAGTGTATGAGTGACTGAACAGAGGCAGCTGGGATGACGATGAAGGTTAAAGGCAAGATGCATTTCACTTGAGCTGCCATGACAGTGGAGATACTTGATGCGCTGCTGGTTGTCGCATAGGCTTTTCATAAAAGCCCAGGGGATTAAAAGTTGAAATAGTAGCATTTCTATTTGGCGGCTTGGGTCCTTTGCTGCCCTGTCCTGAATCTCAACTTGGACCATGGTCCATGGATAGGTGAAGGCAACGGGTGTGTTTGCTCATGTTTTACAGAAAACTGACTTTTAGATGAAGGTTGCCTGCGTTTCAATGTAAAAGCTAAAAAAATTAAGGCATGTGAATAGATTTTGGGTTCACGAGTTAGGAGAAGGTTGAATGTCCTGGTTAATGAAAGATGGGATTCTTCTTCTGAGTATGTGATGTCTATCAAAAATGGATACAGTAGCGAAATTGCATGTTTGAATTTTGGATTTGTGCGGCTGCATCCTTACAGTTCCTGACGGGACATACGCTTAAATGTTACTTGAAGTTTTACTGGAGTTTCTAACGAAGCTAGCAATTATATACTTTGATGTCGCCCTATTTTGAAGATTTAATGGAGTTGCTAAAGAAGCTGGCAATTATTTGGCTGATGTCACCCACTAATTTGGTACACGAACAGCAAAGAGGAAAGTTCACCACATGAACTGCAACAAAGAACTATAGATGGGCAGCATTTCAATATCTGACTACTGTGCTGAATGGATTGTGTATGAGGTGTTTTTATTTATAATGATAGCTCCCTCTTCCATCCACTATGGTCGAAGCGCATTTTATTTCTGGATGATGCAAAACCCAGTTTCAATCGTGAACAAAAAAAGCAACATTTCAGCAGCCATTGCATATTTTAAGCACTTGTGAAATTTAGCTATTTAACAATGAGTAGCATTTACACAATGTTGTTCCATCATCCACAAGCGCGTTGTTGTATGATCGTTGATCACAAAACGAAGTCAAGTTCTCTTTCTTGCAACTCTAAGCTATCTTTGTTGGAAGAGTAAACCAATGGTATATCACCAATGCCATCGTAGAATACCCCACTGTACTCATCATCAGTAACTGTCTGAGGTTGGTTCTTTGTGTCGTCGCCATCATGTTCATCCACAGAGACATTAGAATTCTTCTGGACTAATTCTCTAAACACTGAAGATCGGAGGAGGAGGCCGAGGGCAGTGGGGGATGAAGTCTTGCTGCAAGAGTTGCCAGGGATTTGGTTCTGAAAGACATCTTGCTTTTGCAGCGAGTTCAAGTAATCTGCAGTGAACTGAGCAGATTCAAACAATGAGGGTTTGGATTCCTCCAGTGGAATGTAGTTATTAGTGAGTAGCGCAGCCTGAGGTTCTTTAAATGTCTGGAATTCATTAGTAGCAGCTGCTCCTGGTTTTAGCCACCTGATGTAAGTGCTCAGGTCAAAGTTGGTGACTGCATTGATTCCTCTGTACTCAATTGCCGCTATGTCATAAGCTCGTGCAGCCTCCTCTTGTGTGCCTGTCATGGAACCATGGAGTTATTTTTCTTTTACTGCCAAAGAAGCTACTTGGCACCTGGCAGAAATGCCATGCATTTGACCAAGCTGGTGTTCTAAGTTAGAACTTCTAACAAGGAAAAATGGCTGTTGAACTTACTGTAGGTGCCAAGGTAAAGGTATTTGTTTCCAAACACTCTACCTATTCTGGCTTCCCATCTCCCATTGTGGTGGTGCCTGCATATGTCCGCAAAAACTCTTTAGAAACTGCTGTCATTTTCAAATTCTTATTAAGATAGTTTATGCAATTATCAAGAAAATCACCTCGCAACTCCCCTGTACTTGGATACACCTCTTGAAAACCCACTGCTTTTTCTGTTTGGGGAAAATAATCTACGTTATTTATAGGAAGAAGACACGGATAATTGTCAGCATTCTGCCGTTGGGAGAGATGTTGTTTGATATGTAAAGTCTTACCTTCTTAGTGATGCTAGATATTCCTCTTTTGTTACAGTTTGCATTATCTCAATTTCTTTCTCATAGTCTGATATCTGCAAATCGTATCAATTTTGTAGCTGGTGACTCTGTGTTACTTAATTTGTATACTTGCTAATGTATCATCTTATCTGAGCTGACTGATATACATACCGGAAAATTGGTGAAAGTTGATGCTCCCCAATACTTCAATGCAGCTAAATCATATGCTCTTGCTGCAGATTCTTCTTCATCGTAAGCTCCTGATGCATTCAAAACCCGCTATGTCATCATCTTTGTCAAAGTAAATTGACTGAACAACCACAACCTTGTACTAAGCATAAAATACTCACCAAGATAAACTGTTCGGTTCCAAGAATCCATTCCAAAGCACAAGCCAATGCAAGAAGTTATTGTATTAAATGCGTTAGTATTTGCAAGAGAAAATGTTTATAAAATTCAGCAAACAAACAATGAAACAAGCTAGAATCATCAACCTTGTTTTCCTTTCTTCTTTTGCGTGACATTCCACGAGAGCTTATCCCACAAATGTGCTTCATATCGACCTGTCCATCTATGCCTGTTCATTGGTTTCATACATGTCAGTTTATCTTTCGCAGATATGAAACATGAAAGGTGCTAACCAATCCTGCCATTTAACAACCTGCTAACACCGCGAAATCTTGAGCTTCTCTTCACTGTGGTAGCAGCAGAAGTAGGGTCACTTGGTTGCTGATGCTGATGACTGAGATTATCGCTATCAAGAGGAACTACTGCTGGATCTCTTCGCCGCCTTTTCACACATCGAGTAACCTGAGCTTCACCTTCTGTGGGGCACACACGGCGTCTTCCAGGATTTTCTTCATTCTTCACCATTGTCATTTCCATTTCTTGATTCCTGGAGTTGAATGTTTATCTTCTCTTGCTCACTCTTTTTTACTTTCTTCTTTTCTGTGGACGCTTTGAAGTTGGAGAGGGTGAGATAACTTATGCGAGTATATATAACCTGTGTGCTTCTTTTGGCTCTTTGTGTACTTGTTTTTTCCTGCATGAACTGTATTCCAAGTCAAGAACAAGACAGACGATGATTTCAGGGCAATACGTGACAGAATGAAGTGTCCATATTCTGTTTGCCAACCTCAAGATCCAAAATCCATGGTATTCAGTTCTGGATTCTATTTACTTTAGCCGGTTGGATGGTAGTGGTAATTTTTGATTGTTTGATAACTGAAACACAATGATACGCTGCTTGCTATATGGATGACAAAAGTTTAAGACATTGTCAATTCATGCATTTAAGCATCTTCGGTTGGATTCATCGCCTGGCATCCCCTAGTATTCACCGCCAATTCTAATTTATTTAGTTTTGGATTTTGGTTGTCAAAATATGAGTGCTTGTGGTGGGTATTAAATTGTCTACTCTACAACTCTTCAGACAATATAAGTCCGGTGTTTCCTATGCAATCAACTGATTATAATATTTGCTCATGTGCTTGCTTTCTTGCAATTTTAATAGATTAAGGAAGAAAACCAGTTGTTTTACCCAATTGGACTAGTTCTGCGAAAAGGGCACACTTATTTTTTGATTACCTGAACGAATAGAACACTTAGCTTTCAATCTCCAGCTAATTAAGAACGTATATTATAATGCTGTCAGGATGTTTTCATGCGATTCTGTCCACACGCTGTCAAGAGAACCCATTTTCTTCCATACTATATTCTCAACACATTTTTAAGATACGGGACTTTGTCCTTAATTGCTATTATTCTATCAGATAAAAATGGAGCAAAATTCTGACAAGTCCACGGTTTTGTATTCTTGTATAAGCTGATGAAAGAAGAGTACATATGGGTTGACATCTACATTGCAGTTGAATGGGAAGCTTTATTTATCCCACGGAATCAGAATATTGACCGAGTGAAACTGATATATTAATCTTAAATAGGGCAACAAAATTTGTTTAGCCAGTGGGGTTGGATCTGTGTTTGGTTTAACTCGGACAGTATCAGTTTCTGGTGAAGCAACAGGATAACAGTTCAGGAACATCTTTTGTGTAGTGTAATTACTGCCAGATGTTATTCGTGAATCCTGAATTGGTACCAGTGTTGAGAGTTGAGTTTATTATCTTTTCTAGTTATCTTTCTTTTATTACTAGTCGACATTGAAGGTGAGACTCGAGCCTGAAACCTCACCTCTTGCTTTAGCAATGAGCTACAAGCTACAAGCCTGTTATCATTTAGTGATTTTGACCTTCAATGAGATATTGGGTGTGCATAAAAGTTAGATGTGTTTGTTTTCTTCTGTAGTCTGGAAAGTTCCTGATAGATAGAATATACCATCCTGGAACATTAATGTGTCTTCTTTTGATTTGCTCCCTTGTTTCTACCGACACAGAAGAATGCACAGCAGATGTGAAACAGCAGGATATCCTTTTTGTGTTTATGCATGCAATCCTGTGCGATAGACAGTTGGAAGATTTTTACCTGATCACCATGGGCCCAGACCCTTGCACAACAAAACCACAAACTGGGCTAATAGTGATTACATTAGGCAGGCTTTGTATAGAAACTAAATAGATACTATCGAGTGTACGATACCATCAATATAGAAGTTGAAGACTTTTTTTTGGGTGATTAAGTTGGACCAATTTAAATTCTCAGATAAGAGCCCACATTGATGCTGGCACCACTATCGTTTAACCTTCATTTGAAGGCCCATGACGCCATGTTTGCAGTTTTTTTAATTTTAGAAAATTATATTAAAAATTATAATCGCCGTGCTACCCTTAGTTAAATTTTTTTGGTAGAAAGTCCTAGTTACTTTTAATTTTTCCCTTAAAAAATAAATTATCACATACTCCTTTTCTATCACATACTAACTGTGCGAATTTAGTAGAAACTTATTCCTTTTCTTTCAGTTTAAATTATTTTCCTTCTTCACCTCACTTTTGATAGTCCATAATACAGCCACCCACCGCCTTACCCTTCTCTTCCCTCCTCTAGCAAAACGCACCGTATCGACTACCAAAGTGTGTATTCACTCATTTCGCGCCACAAGTGCAAGGGTGCGCAATACACCCCCCTCACCCCATATATATAGACAAACCCCGCACCACTCTTCTATTATTTTCATTTTTCTTATAAAGCAATTTCTCACTCTCTCCCCCCCCCATCTTTCCCTCCTCACTTCTCACAATCGGACTCTGGTTCTCGCAACAATGAGCGACGGCCATCTCTTCAACAACATCTTCCTCGGCGGCCGCGGCGGCACCGTAAACCTCTACCCTATTCTCTCCCTCTCTCTCTCTCTCTCTCTCACTGTTGTTCCATCGTCCTTGATGGATTCTGTACTTGTTTCACGGTTTTTCGGCCCCGATTTGTGTGCAGCTTTTTTTAGGGTTGGGGTCTCTTCGGAAAACCCTAATCGTTTTTTGCCCTTCGGTTTTTAGGGCTTGTGTTTCTCGGGGTTAGGAGGAGGATGTGTGCGAGCTTTGAAATTCGTGTGTTTCTTTTTGGCGTTTTGATTGTGCTACTTGAAACCCTAATTTTTTACTAGATATGCCGAGATTTGGGGCTTTTGTATGGGTGGGGAAGGAGTAGTGGGAGGCATTTGATTGATATATGTTGGGACGCTTGTGCTCGGGCGTGTGGTTTTCAAAACCCTAATTTGGCTTGTGCTTGTTCATGTGTTGGTGCAGAATCCTGGGATGCTCAAGATATATTCAGGTGGTATCCTGTGGAAGAAGCAGGGAGGTGGTAAAGCGGTGGAAGTTGATAAGGCCGATATCGCCGGAATAACATGGATGAAGGTCCCGAGGACGAATCAACTTGGCATTCGACTCAAAGATGGGTTATACTACAAATTCACTGGGTTCCGCGACCAGGTCTTTTTCGCATTTTGCCATTTTGCAAGATTTTCAAGTAACTTGAATGTTTGCAGACGTGATTTTTGGTCCTCGATTTTATAGTTCAGCTTATATGTCGTGTTATTATTTTTGGGTACCGTGAGAAATTACCAAAGAACTTCATCAGACTGGTGTTTATCAATGAAGTATTTGAGAAATAATCTATGCAAACTTTAGGTTTTCCTTGGGCTATCTCGTCTTTAGTGGTCAGAGTTGCTAATTCTTCTATTTTTGGTTTGTAGGATGTCGCTAGCTTGACCAATTATTTTCAAACCACCTGTGGTTTAACACCAGAAGAGAAGCAGCTTTCTGTTAGTGGCCGTAACTGGGGGGAGGTTGATTTGAATGGTTGGTGGCCTGATGCTCTTTTAATTTATATATATTGGACGTGTATAATATGCTACCAGTTAGCTTCTTTGATTTGTCTATTCCTTACTTAATAGTGATTACTTAACATGTGTTCCTTGCCTGTTTGCAGGGAATATGCTCTCTTTCTTGGTTGGTTCAAAGCAAGCATTTGAAGTATCTCTAGCCGATGTCTCACAAACACAGATGCAAGGGAAAAATGATGTCATCCTGGAGTTCCATGTAGATGATACAACGGGTGCCAATGAGGTAGCTCTGTCATTAAGCTGCTTATACGTTCTGGAAAATTTATGCAGTGCTGCAACATCTTTTTGCATGTGCATCCAAGATTGCTTCTTTCCCGATTTTTACGCTTTAAGTCAAGACGATTTTGACAAATGGTGATTAGGTTAAACTTGATATCCTTTTAGTTTGCTTATATGGGAGCAGTATTCAGATTTTCTTATGGTATTGGTCTCATACTTGCAGAAAGATTCGTTGATGGAGATAAGTTTTCATATACCTAATTCCAACACGCAATTTGTTGGTGATGAAAATCATCCTCCTGCTCAGGTGAATTTGTTTGTAGTTTGGATTGTCTCGTTATATGATTTCTGTGATTGGCTCCCTAATTTCTTGTCAGCTGAATTTGTACAGGTTTTCCGCGACAAAATTATGTCAATGGCGGATGTTGGGCCTGGAGGTGAAGAGGCTGTTGTTACATTTGAGGGCATCGCTATCCTCACACCAAGGTAGAAATCCTATCTGTTCAAATAGGGACTTATGTGGTGAAAATTTTCCAATTACTTCGAAATGAGTCATTTTGGTGTTACCTTCTTTCTTTTTGCGACTCATGAAGTCTTTTTTATAATCCAGGGGTCGGTATAGTGTTGAACTTCATTTGTCATTCTTGCGGCTCCAAGGACAGGCCAATGACTTCAAAATTCAGTACAGCAGTGTTGTTCGTCTCTTTTTGCTTCCAAAGGTTTTATTTCCGTTTCTTACTTGTGTACCCTGATACACATGCTCATGGAATGATGATGAAAAATGAGTGCGTATGTGCATAGTATTTTGTTTTTCTGTGTGTGCGTTGAAGCTTTGCTATAGTGATGTTCTCTCTCTCTCTCTCTCAGAAACACACACACACTCTTTGTCATTCTCTTCACTATATTGTGTTTACATTCCACTTATTGGACATCCATTCATCTCTGTGTGCCTAAATAGATTGTTGCTATGGAAATTTTTCTTCTATCTCTGTTCGTTATGATGATTGTTTTCACTCTCTTTTGATGTTTACATTCAACTTATTGGACATCTGATGTTGATAAAATCTTTTAATTTGGTATTTCAGTCTAACCAGCCGCATACTTTTGTTGTGGTAACTCTCGATCCACCTATCCGCAAAGGGCAAACATTGTATCCACATATCGTGTTGCAGGTACTGTTTGTTCCATTGGGTTCTTTCCCATTTTGTCTGCTTACTGTCACTATGTTTTCCAATTCTTCTTATTCGTATTTCTGTTTCATGTAGTTTGATACTGATTATGTGGTACAAAGCAACCTGTCAGTGAGTGATGATCTTTTGAACACAAAGTACAAAGACAAATTGGAGCCATCTTATAAGGTAATATCTAGGTGCCTTATTATACGAATTCCATTCTGATATGAGATTGGTTGAAACTTTGGTTAAAAATTAAATGCATTTGTTTGTTTGTTTGCTTTCATAACAGGGACTTATTCATGAAGTTTTCACCACAATATTGCGGGGCTTATCTGGTGCCAAAGTTACTAAACCAGGAAAATTCCGTAGCTGTCAAGATGGTTATGCTGTGAAATCATCTCTCAAAGCTGAAGATGGAGTCCTGTACCCACTTGAGAAGAGCTTTTTCTTTTTGCCCAAACCCCCAACTCTTATTCTTCACGAGGAGGTACATTTTTTGGGACATTCATACCACCCATTCTGGCTGGTTTGTTACTTCACTGAGCTGATAAATTTTAGTTGGTTCTGACATGTTCTTTTTTTATCTTCTTTGTTTTACTCTCAAGATTGAGTATGTGGAATTTGAGAGGCATGCGGCTGGTGGTTCAAACATGCATTACTTTGATCTGCTTATAAGACTTAAAACTGAGCAAGAACATCTGTTTCGAAACATTCAGAGAAATGAATATCATAATCTTTTTGATTTTATCAGGTGAGTGGGTTCCTGTTTTTTATAACATGATGGTTCTTTTGAGTTTTTGTTGCTTAAGCTTTAATTATCTTTATACAGTGGAAAGGGTTTGAAAATTATGAATCTGGGAGATGTGAAAGCAACAAATGGAGTGGTTGCTGCTCTTGGTGATGATGATGATGATGCTGTTGACCCACATCTTGCTCGCATTAAAAATCAAGCTGCTGAAGATGAGAGTGACGAAGAGGTGAGTTGAAATTTGAATCTTAATATTAAGGCATCGATTTCATTTATATGTCCTTGTTGTTTTGACACGTGGACTGTGTGACCCAAGTATTCTATCCTCATTTTGGTTTGAGGTCTGGGAGCCTTTCTTGATTTCCACTCATGACTACAATCTGGACTTTGCAGGATGAAGATTTTGTTGCAGACAAGGATGATGAAGGCTCTCCTACTGATGATTCTGGGGGGGATGATTCTGATGCTAGTGATAGTGGAGATGAGAAAGAGGCAAGCTATAGAATCTTATTTTCCCCTCAATACTTGTCCAAGAAATTATTGTACTATGAATATGTTGATCTTACGTGAATGGCTAAATGCAGAAGCCTGTGAAGAAGGAAACAAAAAAGGCACCTTCATCTTCTAAGGTGATGGGCAAGAAGAAAGCCAATGATGCAGATGAAGATGGTTCAAAAAAGAAAAAGCAGAAGAAGAAGGATCCCAATGCACCAAAGAAGGCTTTGACTGGATACAATTTCTTCTTGCAGATGGAAAGGGAGGTGGGTATTTTCTCCTTCCTGTAGAATCTTATTTTTTTTAGCTCATTATGATATTATCTTGACCTTTTCATTTGATAACAGAACGTAAAGAGGAGCAATCCTGGGATTAGTTTTTCAGAGATTAGTAGAGCCCTTGGAGACAAGTGGAAGCAGATGTCAGGTATAAATTACTCGTTTGTATGTGGGCTTTTTTTTTTTTTTTATCTTTTCCCTTTTTTGGAGGGGGTAATGTAGATTTTGTCACCCGGACTCGTCATATTCAACTTTTGTCTTCACGTTTGCAGCGGAGCAGAAGGAACCATATGAAGAAAAGGCAAGAGCAGATAGAAGGCGGTATAAAGAAGAGGTCAGCGGCTACAAGAATCCACAACCGATGAACATAGACTCCGGAAATGAATCTGACAGTGAATAGAGTAGTGTTAACATGTTTTATCAGTTTAAGAATTGGGGCAAATCAATCTGCTGCTTTTTTGTTCAGTTCTGGATAAGAATATATGCAATTACGCTTGGTTGGTAGTAGGATTATAAAATAGGCCTATATTTTGTCTTGATTACCGGAAATGACCTAGTCGAGTGGAGTCGAGCTATCGTTTCTGTGGTGGGTCACTTGACTTTTTTTTTTTTGAACATCGTGGGTCACTTGACTTGGGTATCTTAGTTATTGCATCTGGCCTCTACTTTTTTTTTTTTTTTTTTTTTGAGAATCGCATTTGGCCTCTACAATCTACATTGCATAGACTGCACTGCAGTCTTCAATTTCTTTCTCCAACGACCATAGGCTATAGCTGGCAAAGATACAACAAACCAGATGGCAAACACGGCATCGTGTGGCCTTCCTTTTCCTTCTCTTTTTTTTTTTTTTAAAGTCTTCAACTGCAATAGAACGGAAAGGACGGACAAGTCTACCAAATAGACCCAGGTCGAAAAAAGGGGCGTTGCGTAGCAGCATATTTATTGTTTTGGTGTAACACCGGGATCAGTATTGCATTAGCAATACTACAAAATAGTTACTACAAAAGGTGAGGCCTTAGCAGCATATATTGTTGTCATACCCTTTCTAGCACAACTCATAGAAAGGGCCCATAATATAATTGCTTACAAGCATGCGACACTTTATGGACATTAATTTTGGTCAAAGACCGGGAAGATGGGATATATTAGAATGAAAGTGAAGTTACATCAAAATGCAAAACAGGGTCATAGACCCATGAAGCCCCTGTCCTCCAACAGGAGGTTACAAATTTCACTTGAGGGGGACTGTATAACGGTCATCCCAGTCTGTAGTAATTAGAACCTTGGTAAATGGTAATGGCATATATAATTTGCTGCAGCAATAAGCTCGAAAACAATGGGGAACATTGCACACTTGCACTACGGTTGAGACTTGCACGTTTGCACTACGGTTGTCGAGTTGGGGGTTTCAAAAAAGCTTGATTGAAACTTATATAGGCCCATTCTGTTCCTTCAAACTTCAAAGCACATTTTTGTACCTTTTCTCCATCAATTCAAGTCTTATAAAAGACGCACTCAACACTTGGATGTCTAGGCATTTTCAGTTTCCAAACCTAATCAGAAGAAAACTTCCCATTTCAATCTCCTACATGGCCCAAACATCAAAAGTGATCATTATTCAACGAAGTGATGGATTTTAAGATTTGACTTTTGAGGATCTAGTTTTTACTTTCTCATAAACTGTCTTCACAGAAATACTAAACATACTGAACCTACTTAATTGGCATTAGTTAAAAAAAGAATCTGAGCGTGCATTTCTTGAGCGAAAGTTAACATATATTTCCTTAAACGTGGTAAAAACGTAAACATTACAAGGGAAAGGCATAAACATTGTTTGTTTAGGCTAAGGACGTTGGTGAATTTGATGAATTAATATAGTCCGACGGTTTCTTCTTCAAAAGGACGGCTTCAAAGTTGCAATTTTAGCATGTGTTCAAGTTTTAAGAGCCATATGTTGGTCTAATCGGGGTACTCGTTAAACTCATGGTGGGTTAATAACTATCTTTTCCTACTTTTCGATATGTAATTTATGCAGCAATGTTTGATGCCGCAAATTTGTAGAAAACAGATCATTCGCTTTAATTCCATTTGTCATATATATGGCCCATGGGTATGAGGTTTTTCGTATCTGACAAATATAACAACAAAACCAAAGAAGACAGTACTGATAGTAGATGGAACATATATATAATATTATGTGTAAAACACTCAGCATTTGGAAAAAAACTTAATGAATTGCAAGCAAAAGAACACAAACAATAAAATGAAATGTTTTCGTTCTTCAAATTTATCCCTCTTGTTTAGCTAGCTAGATCCCAGTCTCATCAATCCCTCAAACCAAAAGAATTAATGATTCCTGTGATGAAGAACTTGAGGGTCTCCCTTAGTTTTTGCTGCCTGAAAACAGCTTCAGATGATCTTACACACACAAAATGATAAAGATCGGACACACAGTACTTGATGTTAATTCCTAATTAACATTTGCGACCACGTCTGCAGTCTAGTGCACCGGCATGGCGTGTCATTCTGGTAGCATACAAGCCGTGCTTGGGTTTGATCATGTACTTCCTGTGCGGTCTCTTGACATTGGGATCCCCGGATTGAACGAAGTAGGCTCCATTCATGAATGCATCACCCTCTGACCTCCATGACCAGGTTTTCCATTCAGATTCTGCCGCATAGTCTCTCTTGGTGATCTACAATATCATTAGTCACACAGATGCAATTCCACATTTAGTAGATATATAACTAACATGAATATTGTAAAAGAATGGTGATTGTGTGTGGTGGGAATTTGGGATATGATTAATTAATTACCTGTTTCAAGTGAAAAGCATCGGGTGCAATAAACCTGTTGCCCTGGCTGATGATGGTAGGATGCTTGCTACCACCAATGGCATAGAGTAGCCAGTGGGTGTAGTCATTGTTAACCACATGGAAGAAACCCCACCTGCATCTTGGCATCCTCTGGACCAGCCCCTGACCAAAATGGTTGTATGCAATTGTCACCTGCATCATTTGATCCCCAGCAAAGCTATCGCTAGCACCCAACAAGATGGCCTGCATGAACATATATGCATATCCCATTTCAGAGAGACCAAAAGAGACACATGCATATACAAATATAATAATAATAATTCAAGCTTTCCATCCATGCGTGACTTACATCGTTGTGGTGTGTGAAGTGAGAGTTGGAGATGGTAATGGCTGTGGCTCCCTGCACTGCATCAATAAGACCATCGTGGCACTGTGACATGGAAACATGATCAACCCAAATATTAGTGGAACCAAAGATGGAAATCCCATCTCCATCACTCCTAGTCCTCAGCCCGAAGTGGTCCTCGGCGTCCCTGATCATGCCACCATTGGCGGGTGTTATGTGATGAATATGCAGGCCGTGGATGATGACATTGGTCACAAACTGCAAGGTAATCCCAGCACCATAAGAGATGTGCACATTGGCTCCGCGGCCATCAATGGTCTTGTGGCTGGTCACGATAAGCTCCTGGGACAGCTTAATGTTCATGCTACGAGCAAATATGATCCACAGGGGCCTCTTCTGGATCACGGCGTGGCGTATAGTCCCTGGCTTTGGTTCCCTCACATCACAGTCTGAGGGGTCGGTCACAACGTAGATCTCTCCGTCCAACCCTCCGGTGGTCCTCCGCCCGAAACCTAGGGCGCACTTTGCCAGCTGCTTCCTGTTGGCTTCCCAGTCGGGGCGGCACCTCCAGCACCGGTCGATGGGATTGGTTGCTTCGCATGGACCTCGGTACCTGCGTTTGCCTTGCCTCAGGTTCCTTCTTGTGCTGTTTCCACTGGCATCAATCAAGTCCCTGCAGCGCCATTTTCAAAAAAAATAACATTAGAATAAAATTTCAACGTAAAACATTTTACTTTATAAGGAAGAGAGAGTCGCTAGGTAGTGATCATGTGGTGTTAATTAATCAATTACAAGGCTGAAGGGTCGTCGAAGGTCTCATTGGCGATGATGTCGGTGTTTGGGACGTAGTATTCCATGGTCATGTTCCTGGCTTCTTCTGCTCGCTGCTTCCATACAGTATCGTATACGGCAAAGTCTGCCACCAGGCTTGGAACCATGGCGGCAAAGCATAAGACAAAGACCAAGGTTACCTTCTCCATCTCTTTTGTTTTTTTTTTTTTTCAAGAAAATTTGTGTTTTTGGGGTTTCTTTTTTAACTTCCCTCAATAGAGAAATCCTGTCCTAGCTTTGAAAGTTGTGTGGGTGGTATATAGTCGTCCAATGAAGGTCTAACTAGGTTTGAACCTGGAAGATGCGGGCTCAAACCAGGATAGACCAAACAATGAAGGGATCTAGGTGAGTTCAGGCGGTCAGGAAATTCATATTTCCTGGTTGGTTCTAAGGGATGGAGTTTCTTAATACAACTTAGAACGCTTAGTGTCGGGAGTTTCAGTTTGTTTATATACAGCTCTACCTTAACTATAAATAGTTATAGGTACCTCCAAACTTTTAGGAAACTTTTAGGTGCGAAGAGCCAGGATAGCCATTGCCTTACTAACAACAGAAAAAGAAAAAATGGGTTGTCGCGGGTCATAAGGAAATCATCGGCTTTTGTGGAAGAAATAATTAGTCACCACAGGAGAGTAACTAAAATGGTGCAATTCTTTTACCCAAAAAAAAAGTAACAAGTTTTGTGGATTTCTTTCAATCAATCGTTTATTAGCAATAGGCCAAGAACTTTCACTAAGAAGTTTTATGGGCCACAGAACTTTTGACTCAAAATTCATAGGTTTCTGGTCATGCATATTCAGGCATATATGGGTGGATCTATACTGCGAGCGGTTCTATATTCTACCTTCAATAGTGGCAATGGCAATATTATTCTTTTTTTCTGTCGAATCAATGGCATTATTATATTATTGGCATCATATTGTTTGTTGAAATTAATTAATGCGTACCATTTGCATCTTTTAACAAATTAAGTAATCTTTAGTTGATCCCCTTCCCTTTTTAGCTAGGTCTAGCCTGATGTCACATGTTCAAACCTAGATGTGCAAGAAACACTCCAAAGATGTAAGCATAATAATATTTCCAGTATAACTATATATATATATATATATATATATATATATATATATATATATATGAAATCTTGAAGACAATAGACCAAGAACTTTCACTTTTGGCCTTTTTCCTCCGTATCCGCTACTAAAGTTCCCTACTGTCCCTATGTATTCGGATAAAAAATGGATGTGATACTCGAATTCATATCATTTCTACTTGAGTGAGAAACTACTTGGAATTTTGAAACAGGAAAAGGTACTATTTATTTACAAAATTTGATTAAAGTGCTTTAACAATCCCCTGATACAACAACAGAAGAGGCCTGCCACCCTAGAGAAAGGCTGTGTATGATAGATATCTCCTGGTTTGTGTTTTGAAAGGAAGCGAACTTAACTTTCCTGTGCAAGCTTTTCTTCAGGTACTCTTTTTGCATTATAGTATAGTAGTTTGATTTGTAAGAAGGCAAAAACAGCCTTTTTCTTTTCTTTGTCTGTGAATATGAGAGGAGCACCACTTTTAAAAAAAATAAGATGAATTCGAGAAGCTGGATTAGTCAATTCCGATTTGTGATTATGTAACTCTTTTTCCTTTTGGGTAGAATGCGATAATGTAACTTTGAACCATATAATACGATCCTGCTTTTCTGATTCATGAAAAGCATAGAGAGTTTTAAGACATTCTTTCCTTCAGTCATTAGAACAGTGTAGGAATCTGAAACAATCCAATGCAACTCGCCACTCCAGAAAACCATGCTAAAATTCCATCCCTATTAATAAAAATATGGTAAGTAGCCAATTGCAGTTTGTTTTGTACATACTGAATGAGTTAGCTCAACCTACAGCAAGTTGACTTGAACATAAGCATGCTCGTGTGCAGGATATATAGCTTTTATATGTATAGCCTGTGGCTAAAAAGAATTAAAAGTATATGCAGCTCTTCATAGCCATGATTAACTAACACTTTTTTTGCATGTTCAGATATTAACTTGTAATAATTTGAGAATTCTATGAGATAATAACGATCAAGAACACTGCAGGAGCACATTCTGCTGGAAATCCTGAACATATAATGAACCTTAAGTTCAGACATGTTAAAATCAGTTAAACATAAAGAGGCAGTTAATTGCTTGCACTCACAAATCAAGATATTCAGTTTACTTTGGAGCCAGACTGAAAAAGGAAGGCATAAGTTACATGATTACATATGAAGTTTTTGCAATTTCTGATCACAAAAACAAATCTGAAGTAAGAGACAATAGTTCTTTTATGGAAAAAAATCATAGTTCTGAAAGGGAATTCCCCTCAACACTTATTCTCACACTTTTGACCATATTTAGCAAAAATTCTTTCTTACCACTGTCATAAGCACAATACTTCAATTACTTCCTTTGCAATTCACTCCTTTATTCCTCCCTAAAACCAACTACGGAAGAAAATGCATAAGTTAAGAATACAGGGTGGTGTAGCATACACTTTATAGACTATATAGATTATAGAAATTAGAGCATTCTTTTTAACAGAAAAACAACACTTTACCAAGTCCCTGTATATATCCCAATAAAGAATGATAGTGTACATGGTCATAACTAAGTATTAAAAAACATAGAACTGAATCTTCTTTTGTTCATTCAACTTTGAGACTAACAGTTATAATTTAAAAAAAAAATCTAAAAAGCTAGCCTAAGAGACAAGATTTAGCTAGGGATAGTGTTAGCCTACGCAGCTCTCCTTTGCTTAAAGAACCAACAATACCAAAAGACCCAACAATAAGGAATTAGGAATATATCTTTAGGCCAAGAAGACAAGAATGCCCTGATCTTTCATCTAGAAGAAAGATTCTCCAAGTTCTGTAAGCTCCTACACATCCCACTTCACCATCACATTATGCAGATACAAAGTTGTATGTAACATAGGGCAAGCAGTAGTATACATTGATCAATTATGATATATAAACTATGTCAACAAGCAAAATTCAAAGATATGATACATGAAAAGGCAATAAACCATGATAGGTCCCTGACACAAAGTCAGAAATCCAAGGTCATTATGGGAATTAAGAAAAACTTTTAACACAGGCATCTATAAAAACAGCTTATGCTGCCTCGACTTTTCATAATCTGACAAAGCAAACCAAGACAACACATAAAAGATTTTGTCACAAAAGGATTCGCACAAAAAATAAATAAGGAGCGCACTTGTCACACAACACCCTTCAATCACTGCTTGCCATGATTTCCTTACTTGATGTGTACCATGTAGTGTCAGCTACAGTTCCATTATATTTCGCCATGATGTTGGCTTACACCTCTGTGAAATACTGGAGATTGTTTACACCAGATCAGTGTTCAGGCATTAACAAGTTCGTTGCCAAGTTTTCAATCCCTCTATTATCATTCCAAGTCATCTCCAGCAACAACCCTTACAAAATGAACCTTAAACTAATATTCTCAGACTTTCTTCAAAAACTACTTGCCCTCCTAGTCCTGACTCTACTCACCAAATTCAGCCATCGAGGGAGGTTGAATTGGGTCATTACTGGTCTCTCTCTGGCAACTTTGCCTAACACCTTGATCCTGGGAATCCCACTCTTAAAGGCTATGTACGGGGTGGATGCTGAGAAACTCCTCCCCCAGATTGTAGTCCTACAAAGCTTAGTCTGGTACAATTTGTTGTTGTTTCTGTTTGAGCTCAATGCCACCAATGAGTCCTCCATTACACCAGCTGCAGAAAACACAGGTATGTTTTTCAGGTTTTGCATTTTCACTCAATACATTCAAACTGTATCCGCTGGCATATATCATGTCACTCACTCCTAACATCAAATGAAAATCCTCAAACGAATATGATTCTAATTTTTCAATATTTAATCCTGTTCAGTCAACTTTACCTTAGCAGATAGTTAAGTGGGCCCTCGAAGCATTACAATTTTTATATGATCCATTTGTTTTCTTTATGTTCCTTCGTTTTAAATTTAATTCTTCATTCCAAGGCTTCCTGATGTGTATATCAAATGAGAAAATACAAATATAGCAGCGTTAAGCGCACGCCACAGCACATAAACATTTCCCCCTTTCGCTTGTTTCCATGTAATATAATGTTCTCTTTGTTAGAAGCATAAATTCCATTGGAATAATAATGATTTCTCTAGATTGCATAGAAAGTCTTTGCTTTTGATACATTAATGTCTTTTGAAAGATATGGTTTGTGATCTATTCTAAGGGGATCAGGACACACTTCAAGAAGCGCAATCAAAAGATGCAGGAGAGGAAGCACAGATCAGAATAACAAGAAAAATCAAAACAATGAGAATTCTCTTGACAGTGGGGAAGAAGCTAATTGGCAATCCAAATTTTCATGCCACATTGGTGGGTCTTATTTGGGCTAGCATACGCTTCAGGTAATCCACCAGAAAGCTTATGACCATTAAAATTTGATCATACTCTAGTCACTCTAGTATTCACCGCTCTTGAGGGTCTACCAATGCTGATCCTTTTTCAGATGGGGATTGAAACTGCCGGAAATTGTTGACAAATCAATACTGATATTATCAACAGGAGGACTGGGTATGGCAATGTTCAGCTTAGGTATGACTACAAATTCTTTTTAAAAAAAGTCACTACATATTTACGTTATTATTAGCTATGATTCGAGCTCAATATAATTTTTTCAATAGGTCTGTTCATGGCACTGCGCCCAAGCATAATAGCCTGTGGCATTCGATTGGCAGTAGTATCCATGGCAATAAAGTTCTTTGCAGGACCTGCACTAATGGCCGTCTCTTCTGTAGCCATTGGACTAAGGCATACAGACCTCAGAATTGCTATTGTTCAGGTGCATTAGATTTCCTTACTTCAAACAACAATCAGGAAAATAAGTACATTAAAACAATGTTCCTTTTCTTTGCAGGCTGCACTTCCGCAAGGGATTGTCCCGTTTGTGTTTGCCAAGGAGTATAATGTTCATCCAGACATATTGAGCACAGGGTACTTCAATGCTTTTTTTTTTTTTTTGTCTTCCCATTTCGAATAGCTTATTGATTTTGGACCAATGCAATTCTGTACATGCTTAATTTGTTTTTGTTTTGCAGGGTAATCTTTGGTATGCTTATTTGCTTGCCCATAGCATTGGCCTACTACTCTCTGTTGGCATTATAAATTCCCAGCGAGGAGAGTATACAAAGAAATTCGATATTGGGATTTGTGTGACTAATTAAAGGTCCAGGAAAGGTGAAAAGTAGTATATTAATACATTGACTGTGGATGTTTGTTCGATCTTCTTTGACATATGATACTTTTGTTTTTTCCTTACCCCTTAAGAACAATACTTCTATTTATTAGAAAAGTCTGTATGGATGGATATTCAATAATCAAAAATTAACCCACGTGTTAACTTTATTCTCTTTTTTTTTTTTTGAACCACATAAAACTTGTTAACTTTATTCATTCTCTCTAAGAAAATACAATAAATGATGAAAATAAACAACAACAACATTCGAGGCGTGAAAGTGTGAAAGTATGAGATCAATCAGGATCCAGTTCCTTCTATTATCACTTGGGCTTTTCCTTGGGCCTTGTCCAGTCAACTAATTAGTCCCTTTTCCAGCTGGGCCACCGTCAAGGATGTGAAAGCAGAGGATCGATCCGCCATGTCAAAGTAGGAGCTCGCTTATGATATAAACTCCATTTAGTCTTAAAAATGAATGATGTTTAGTTCTCCAAAAAAAAAAATGCTTTTTTGAAGAGTAATTTTATTTGTTTCAAAAGAATTATTTTACGAAATCAATGAACTTCTAATTGATAGATAATTCAGTTACGTCATCATTTGAGTTTTACCTCTTAATGGATTAAAAACTGGATAGTATAGTAAAGGATTGGTAATTAATTAGGTTAATGATGATTGCTAATAAAACAGATGGTGATTCCTTGGGAGACCTATTAAATAATAACAAATAACTCTATCTTTAGTCTAGCCAGGGTATCCATCGCCCGATGCAGTGACTGATCCCTTCGCTCCGGGGAGTTCTCACGAAGGAGTAAAGGGCTGGCCAAGAATTCTTTTTCCATTCGAACATAGATCGAACCCATGATCACAATCCAAATAACTCCATCTTTGGATTGTGATCATGGTATTTTGAAAGCTTTGAACATTTAACCTTTACATTACACTCGGTCAATCTTTTCAACAAAAAAAATGGCATTCGTTATTCCATTCATTTGCTAGGTTTAACCTGGAAACTTAGTTGAATGAATTGGGCCTGCTGGTCCCAGCTCAATCCATCCACAACCTCTAAAACCCTACAATGCAGTAGACATAGATAAGCCAGGCCAAGAAAAAACCCTTTCGTTAATTTTTTTTTAATAAATAAAAAAGAAAAGAAAAGAGCAAAACACCTATTCTTGAGGAGAAATCAAAGAAACACAAATTAAAAAGAAAAACTATAATTGTATTCTCACCAAATGATCGAATTCTTGGCCAAAGGGTCAGCTTACGTACGTGATCCTTAAGAAAAGTTACCAAAAAAAAAAGAAAAAGGAAAAACATCAGAATTATATGAAATATTCGATAAACGAGCCTAAACCCACCAATCACCACCAGCCAATGGCCCAAGAAGTTTATCCTCATATGGGGGGGGAAAAAAAAAACAAAAACCCCACCGATAAGAAATACGAGGAAATTAGGGTTTTTCGGTCACTTTATCCTATATAAATAAACCCCCCAAGACGGCATTTTTGTTCTCTATTTCGACAAAGCAACACAAACCCATTTCTCCCTTTCTGGTTTTTTGAGTTTATTTTCCGGCCAGCTAATTTCAACCATGGTCAAGGGTCCAGGCCTCTACACTGAAATTGGCAAAAAAGCCAGAGGTACCCATCTTTTTCCCCTTTTTTTTTTTTCTCTATGCGGATTTTGTTATTCCTCTTTGTCAAGATAGAAACTTTTGTGCATAGATGTGCTTTATAAAGGCGTCATTTTGATGGGTTGTTTTTGGGTTCAACAGATCTGCTTTACAAAGACTACCAGAGTGACCAGAAGTTCACCATCACTACCTACTCTCCCACTGGTGTCGTGAGTAGCTCCATTGTTTTTAATTTTTCGTTTCATTCAGATCCGTTGTGTTTGATTTTTCGAGAAACTGGGTTCTATAAGTTTGTCTGTCTTCATTGTATGGAATATCTGATGCCATTTAGCTTTAGCTTGTGGTGGGTTTTGGAAAGTATGGACTTTTTTGTTACAATTTGTAGTTTGATGCCAAAGTTTTCTAGTTTTGAGTATGATTTATTCTTGTTTGTAATGGCTGATGAACTTAGCTAACATCTCTTCTTTTGGGTTTTTGCAATATTTTAGAACCCTTTTAAAGTTTGTCTTTCTTTTTTGAAGTTGATTTTTCTTTTTCCCATTTTCACTGATACTTTTTGATGTTTTCTTCTTCTATTGCTGTTTAACGTTGTGTATACGTTTGTTTGGACGAAATTGTTGCAGGCTATCACTGCTTCAGGAACAAAGAAGGACGGCTTCCTTCTTGCTGATGTCAATACTCAGCTGAAGAAAAACAATATCACTACTGATATCAAGGTGGACACAAGCTCCAATGTAAGTACTCTATGACTGCCGTTTTTCTTTGTTCGTTTTATGCCATTGTGAGTTGGTTCTAACTGACAGAAAATTGGTGGTTTGCCTTCTTTCAATTTTACATATAGTGACCTTTATGTAGTGTCTCCTTTCATTTTTGCGAGTTTTCCAACAATTTCTATTTTCATAACCTTCTTTCACTTTGTGCCTTTTATCAGCTTTTCGCTACTTTCACCATTGATGAACCTGCTCCGGGACTGAGGGCCATCATTAGTGCCAGACTTCCTGATCAACGATCTGGCAGGGTAAGCCTTTTAAGTTTGAGCTTTCGTGTGTTGAGATTTAAATATCGCACAACTACCCTGAATAGCCATGTTCGTGAATTATAATTACAGTTTTGCAAGTCCATATGTTACTTGAGGATTTCTTTGATATCCTTTTGTTTGTCTGATTTCTTCATCATATTGCAACAGTTGGAACTTCAATATCTCCATGACCTTGCAGCTGTCAGCGGAAGTATTGGGCTGACAGTCAACCCTGTAGTCAACTTTTCTGGTGTTGTTGGAAACAATCTTCTCGCTTTTGGTACTGATCTATCATATGACACCAAAACCGGGGAAGTCAGCAAATTCAATGGTGGAGTCAGCTACACGAAAGAAGACTTCACTGCTGCAGTGACTCTGTGAGTTGCTATCATTTCTTTTCTCCTTTTCTTTTACCCAAAAAGAACACGGAATTTTCCTTTACTGTGTTTATGTTTCTGTCACGTTCTTTTACATGAGGTTCTTGTGTCTAGGTTGTTCAGAACATTTTTATTTTCATGCAATTATGCAGTTACTCAGGTCTTTTGATTTGGTGTAAAATATTCCATTCCACATTGACTAATATAGTAGTTGTTCAGTGGTCTGAGGTATTTTACCGTGGGATGTGGTAGATTGATTTGTTGGCACTAGATAAAACAGTTTCTTAGGGTTCTCCTATACTTTTATAAAACATGCAAATTATGAGATGTTGCGTCCTGCTTATGGTATATCATCTAAATTTACATGACCCTGTTGCAGGAACAACAAGGGTGACTTGTTGACTGGATCTCTCTACCACAATGTCAACCTTACAACTGCTGCTGGGGTAGAAATGACTCGCAGCTTCTCAACCAATGAGACTACCATCACTATTGGGTCACAGCATGCTTGGGATCCATTGACCACCTTCAAGACACGGGCTAACAACCTTGGCAAGGTAAATGCTCTGATCCAGCATGAGTGGCGGCCAAAATCTTTTGTCACCATTTCCGGAGAGGTGGACACCAAGGCCATTGAGAAGAGTGCGAAGATTGGATTGGCTCTGGCCCTGAAGCCTTGATTCGGTCTTGATACCAGCGGAGAGAAGTGAGTTGGGCCCTAGGATTGCAGTATAGTTGTCTCTCTAGAATGACTTTCTCTTGTTTTCAAAGTTGTTAGTGACTTTCCGTCCCCAGTTTTATGGCGATGCCTCTTTTCCTCTGTTTTGGTGATTTTGGATGTAAAAATAAAAATTAGAGGTGTCATAAACCCATTTCGGAGTTCCCACAATTCTACTGCTGAAAGAAAATACCCTTCATTTGCAAATGGTTAATCTCCTATTTTCATTCTTATCGAGTTTTCTATAGTGGTTCATTTTCATCAGAGTCGCACAATAAATGATACTCGGAAGTGAGGTTCCTGGCCTCGGTTGTACCTGAAATATATAACGCATGTTCTTAGTTTGCTTAGTTAATGCTTCATTGTTGATTGTTCATGGGCTTTGGCAAATAAGAGTCCCCAAGCCAATTGTCATCTTGGTTTTCCATATAAACAATGCCAAGTTGCGGCACAAAGAAGGGAAACTGGCAACTTGGACTAGTGATATGGTATTAACAACGTTGATCATGATTCACGAGTAAAATTCAGAAGGGCATATGCACACGAGCGACCCCCCTTATTATGATTCTTCGAAGCATGACTTGGAAAGATGGCACTTCACAATGGAAACATCACATTAGGCTTTAGGCAAACTACCCACACAATGGAGACAACCAATTGGTTTGTGAACCGCAATCATTTCTAGTGCTTAGTTGCCTGGAGCATCCCATCTCGAATCTGGGTGGCTATATCGTTCACTGCACCAGGTCCATGGGGGATGAACACAGCTGAGGATTTACTAGCAGCACCAATCTCTTTCATGGTGTCGAAATATTGTGTGATAAGGACCATATCCAAGACATCCTTAGCAGTAGTGCCTGGCACATTAACTGAGAAACCAAGCACGCTGTCTCTAAGACCATCTACAATAGCCTGGCGTTGACGGGCAATCCCCAGCCCTGATAAGTATTTGGATTCTGCTTCTCCTTCTGCTCGCTTAATCTGGACAATCTTCTCTGCTTCTGCTTTCTCATTAGCTGCTACCCTCAACCTTGCAGCTGTCCAAGTAGAGCTTATTCAGCTAATCAAACTATGGATCACATTAACACCCCAGAGATGTCTCAAGATTGATGGTACTAGTATCCGCTATATATAATACAAACTAAAAGGTCTCGTAGATTCTATTGAAAGATGGGAAATCCAAGTTTCTCAAGATAATACACGCAAATCAGTCAAAGATTATGGATATTTTACCAGCATTTATTTCATTCATGGCCCGTTTCACATGCTCATCTGGTTCTATATCCACGATCAGTGTCTGAACAATTTCATATCCATAAGCAGACATGGCCTGCAAGCACCAGTTTAATCAAGTCTGAACTGTCAATGGATTGGAGAGATTATACAATTTGTGTTGTAAGGTGTGCGTACCTTTTCAAGCTCCTCTTCAACAGCTTTCGCTATTTCGTTCTTTTGCTCAAATACATCATCCAAGTCCAGTTTTGGTACACTTGCCCTGATCACTGAACCATTGCACAGATTTCAATTTCTCTGCTCATTTATGATGGCAGCTGATTTAAAGTTTCACTATGAATGCAAAACATACCATCAAAAACATAGGCCTGAATCTGTGCTCTAGTGTTGCTGAGCTTGTAGAACGCATCATTTGCACTATGAGCAAGGGCTCGGTATTGCACGGACGCAACAACATTCACAAACACATTATCCTGCAGAAGAAAAGAGATGGACACAATTTCAGGCTTGTAAACCCTACTAACAAAGAAGATGAGTCCTAGCGGATCAGCCTTACCTTAGTTTTGGTTTCGCAACGAACATCCAACTGCTGCAACCTAAGTGAGAGATGGCCGGAAAGCTGACTTCCAAGGAACCAAGGCATGCAATGACAACCAGGCTCAAGTACTTCCTGAAACTTTCCAAATCTCTCCTTGATGGCAACTGTGGATTGGTCCACTTTTACACAGCACAACAGGTTCCCCATCTCTGCAGCTCAATGTTCAATCAGTCCTAGTATACAGAACAACAGGTTTAAAGAGTTCATGTCATGTTCAAGGGTAAGTCAGAAAGTGTAATTTATAATCTTTCTATCTACACTAAAGTGTAATGAAGATCAAAACCAAAAGTTTCTGATATAATTATTGTCCCAACAAGGAAAAAGGAAAGTGTCTATAAAGTCTTCTTATGGACAAGCAGCAGGCCTAGAATACCAAAAACTTGATATCTGGGTGCAAATGGACTGTAGTCAGTCAGGAAGAAGAAAATTGTAAAAAATAAGGAGAGATTTAAAAGAACAGAATAGGTAAAGCATCAAGAATTCGAAAGGACGAGATTAGGTTTTGGCTAAATGATGAGGTAAAGGTATTCATCTGATCTTGCAGCCAGTGGAATATGAATTTTATCACATTTTTTTCTTGAAACCATGATAGCTGAAGAAACATAAAGAAACTTCTAACTTACAGTGAACTAAGCGCCTTTCCTAGTTTAGATCACAGACGAAGAGAGAGTGAGACTGAGAGTGAGAGAGATACCAACAAGGGCAGGCAGGTGGCAGATGAAGAAAACAGGAAGGGATGATTCATATATATATAGCCCAACCAAAGTGTACTAACACGCAATCTAATACCAATCTGCTTAGATATGATATCAGCATAAATGTACTACTTTGGTTCCTATTCCAAAAATCAGTTTATAGAAAATATCATTTAGATGTCCCTTTCTGATGGCTTATACTTTGTACTGGAGTATAATATCTGAACAGGTCTATTATATCAAAACCTGTAATCCAGGGCATCATGTATGGTAGTGACGTTGATATTTTGGATATAAAAGTCAAATAGAATAGTATGAACATGTAACATCAATCCTTTTCAATGTGCTTTAATTTAATCTGATCAATGATAAGGAACACCCTAAGCATCTTCGTAGATATTACTTAACAAGCTGGTAGAAGTTTTTACATATTGTTTTAACATCTTCCAACTAAGCGGAAAGATTAGCATCAAATAAATTAAATTGCAACAATATTTTAAAATTGACAGTGGCGTCTAATTTATTAAACGAACAACATTCTTGATGTGAAACGATTTATTCTTGAACAAGTCTGATTTGCCCTCATAGTCAAGCAATTTATAAATACCAGAACGGAGAAATTGCTTTGCAAGTATAACTAACCAGATGGATAATGTTTCCAGGAATTTTCATTGGCATTTTAATCAAGTGTGGTAGCACAGGTAGTAGGAGTTGACTCCAACTTTTCCAGAACAGGAAAAAAGAAAGAAAAAAATGAGTAACGAAATTCCTCAGCAAACGCTAAATTCAAAAATAATAAATCAAACAACATCACTCTGGTAGACTGGAAAAAAGCGTTTGTGGGACAGAGTTATCCAGTGGAAAGACCAATAAAACTAAAGGTGACCCGAGAAAAATTGGATGCAAGTCACTTCTGCTTTTATTTTTCTTGGTCTTAAAGGAGATTTCATTAATCCTCTGTCAAGTTAGGATACAGATAATTATCAATATCATGCCTAGCTTGTCAATGGTTCCATGAGCCATTCACCTCTGCTTTTATATATTGATTTGGAACAAACCTATCTACTTTTGTCTTGGTCTCTTTAGAATACCAAATTGGCTGATGGGGACTTCCATTCCACCATAATGGAACCTACCATGAAAATTGGCCGATGGGGACTTCCATCATAATAAAACTTGAGCAAAGTATCACAGAGCGAAGAGTAAGTCTCCCTCCACAGATCATGTCAATCATGTAACATCGGTTTAAGAGAAACGGAAAGGCATGCATATGGCGCAAAAGTAAGCATGTGCTACAAAATTTAATCATATCAGCTAGATGACAAACACAAGAAGATAATTGAAGCAAACATATTAAAATGTTTCACATTAGTAACAGTCAGCCAAGCCTTTGATCATCCAACAAGGTAAGCCAGCAGTTCATCTACTGCTCAGTTTCTACTAGTGCTGGACGGAAGCATTGCCCTGGAGAAGCCCTTCGCGAATCTGCGAAGCAATGTCTCTCACAACACCGGGGCCATGGGGGATAAACACAGAAGAGGACTTGGAGGATGCTCCAATTTCTCTCATGGTATCAAAGTACTGAGTGACCAGCACCATGTCCATCACATCCTTAGCAGTTGTGCGGGGCACATTCTCCGAAAATGCAAGGACGCTGTCCCTTAGACCATCAACAATAGCCTGGCGTTGACGGGCTATACCAAGCCCCGACAAGTGCTTGGACTCTGCATCTCCTTCAGCTCTCTTGATCTGCATTATTTTCTCAGCTTCTGCCTTCTCGCTTGCTGCCAACCTCATCCTAGCAGCTGTTGTATGAGTTAGTCGTTTGATTGCTTATTTGTTCAGGATGACTTGCTGAAACTAAGAAAGTAGCACAATCAATAACATTTTGGTAAAGTCAGAGAAAAATAATTAATTGTGTTAGTTGCTTTTGGAAGCAAGTGATAAAAACTCCACCGAACTATTACCTCTGACAAAGCTAGGCCTGTCAGCATAATTTACACAATTCAATATAAAAAGATGGCATGAACAAATTATGATTTAGAATTTTCCTGGAAGTTACCTGCATTTATCTCATTCATTGATCTCTTCACAAGAAGATCAGGCTCTATATCCACGATAAGGGTCTGCACTATTTCAAATCCGTAGGTAGACATGGCCTGTGTTGGCCGCCTAATGATCAATACTCATCATATATATTGGAAAATGGCCTAATGATCAATAATATGCATGTCTGCACTATTTCAAATCCATAGGTAGACATGGGCGACCGTGAAAGGGAGAATGGCCTAATCAGCCTAATCATACAGTTAGTGTCACAACAAACCTTTTCAAGTTCGTATTCGACAGCCTTTGCAATTTCATTCTTCTGCTCAAATGCAGCATCCAAGTTTAATCTTGGTACGGTTGCTCGGATGACTGCATACAAAGAAAAAGTTTGCCAATAGTGTCAGGTAAAATTGACCCCCCAAGGTCTCTCTAATTCTAGATGCTACAACATCATTCAGTCTATACCATCAAAAACATAGGCTTGGATCTGTTCCTTGGTGTTGCTGAGCTTGTAATAAGCATCAGCAGCTTTCTCTGCCAGAGCTCGATATTGAACAGAAGCAACAACAGTCACAAATACATTATCCTGAATTGCAACAGTGACAAGTATCAGGACCTAAAATGATGCAAATTAACCGAAACTAATTGGACAAGGAAATCAATCAATCCTTCATATTACTGTGAAAAAGTGAGCAGTAGTGGCTACGACTGACCTTTGTTTTTGTTTCACACTTAACTTCAAGTTGTTGCACACGAAGAGAAAGCCCACCAGCCAACTTATACCCAAGAAACCAGGGCAGACAGTGGCACCCAGGTTCCATCACATCTTCAAACTTGCCAAACTGTTCCCTGATACCAACGTTTGACTGATCCACCAGAATGCAACCAAGGGTCTGACCCATGTTGCTTTCTGCAAAGGAAGAAAGACAGCAGTAATTGATAATGAATTGTGCTTGCAATTCAAATTTATTTATCTATGATCCATGAAAAGATGTGTGAGCTTCATAAATAGGGAGTAGAGATCATGAGAGCTGTTTCTCACTGTTAAGAAAAAACTTCCAAGAATCATATAGTAACTTGGAGTACACCACTTAAAGACACTAATGCACACGTATATTGTGAAATGTAGGCACACAGAATCAGGGGCCTGTCCATTGTGTTATATAATACCAGTAAGAGAGTTTTACATGAAGTACATCACCTAAATGATATGAACAAGATGTAGGATAGGATATACCCTAAATACAATTCTATCGTTGATCACAACTAGTAGATTACTCTTCACACTAGA